>VMBQ01005173.1:0-70558 GCA_007657795.1 Dreissena rostriformis
AATGAAGAAGTTATGTTAAAACAAAATTTTGGGTTGGCGTTTTCTATGTGGGCGGGGCGCCCCAGGTTGGTAATGGGGCCATGTATAGTTGAGATTGACCGTATTGTCATAACAGATGTTCAGTATCAATCTGAAGTAAATCGGTGTAGAAATGAAGTAGTTTATGTAAAATAACCTAAAACAATGAATTAAATTCTCTGATCCGGCCCCATCCCCACCCCCATAATTTTTTACCCATGAGTCAGATCAAAATTCAAAATAGTGTACTGTCGCACATATGCTCATAGCTACCTTGTGTTAAAGTTTCAATGTTCTAGTGCTAATAGTGTAGGAGAAGATAGTTGCCAGGACGGACGGACGAAACTGCAATTTTGGGTGGGTGTGGCCTATGTGGGCGGGGCCCTGAGGTAGGTAATATGGACATAGATGGTCGAGATAGACCGTGTTGTCATAAGAGATGTTCAGTTTTAATTAAAGATAATTGGTGAATAAATGAAGAAGTTATGTTAAAACAAAACCCGGCCCCATCCCAACCCCCATAACTTTTGACTCAGGGGTCAAATCAAAATTCCAAATAGTGCACTGTCGCACAGATGTACATAGCTACAATGAGTAAATGTTTCAAGGTTCTAGTGCTAAAAGTGTAGGAGGAGATAGTGGCCAGGACGGACGGACAGACGGCGGAGATACCCATATAATCCCCACGCTTCCTTCGGAGAGCGTGGGGATAATAACATATCAGCCGTACTAACATTTAAATTCAAGAGGGAATGATACATTTAAGGGACTTGTTCACAGATTGTGGCATGTTTTAAAATGTGTCATTAAATGCTATAAATTGATAATTGTAAACATTGGAATGAACAAGCTCCAGTATAAAACAGGAATAGCATTCAAGAAAGAAAAAAAAAACGTTATTCACACCTGTGCTCGAACCACTGACCCTTTGGGTAAAAGTATAGCGCTTAAACCACTCGGCCGTTCGTGCTGCTACAGATCGTTGTGTATTTTATAGTTTTTATAAGCAATCAAGGTTGTTTTACAAAATATAACGATAAAAACAGAACTCTCCAAAATATTAAATCATTTCGAGTTTTTAATGCTTAATAATTTTCAGGTTTTTAAATCGTCAACAGATGTATATAAAATATATTTTAGAGCATGGTAAATGTTAAGTATGATTGTTTCCTGCAAATAACATTACAACAGCAAAAATGTGCAAAAATGAAACATTTTTCTCAATTTTGTCAACTTACCAAACTGTTAACGAGTATCATTAGTCCGTATGTTAAAATTGATGTTTAAAAAAGTATAACGAAGGTATTGATTTACGTAATTAAAGTAAGTAATATTGTTGAAATGTAAAGTCGTCATGTTTATAAGCGTTTCATTTAAATACGACTATTGGTAAAGAAAAATAGCGAATTTCAATTATTCTGTATACGTATTTTCATTATGTGACATGTTTGCATCAAATAGTGTTCTTTGTATTACATGTTATGCTTTTTACTCCACAATGACATCTTGCATTAATGTCAAGATTGTATATGCAACGTTTACTCAGATACTACGACACTAGTTGTCGGACAAAATGAAGCTGCTAAGGTGTAATCAATATCGTTTGGTTTGATTGCAGACTTATCAGCCCGTTTGATCGGCAGCTGGCGAGTTGCCAATTATCGGAAAGATTAAACGATGGTTATTCCATACATAGCCAATGCGTAATTCTAAAACAATTTGATTCTACCACAGTCGTATGCTATTTATCTTATAACATAATACGCCTATTCTCTCTACTTGTCAGAAGCGTCAGAAAGTCATAGCATGACACAATACCTTATACTATCGGTACATGCAGAGCAACTTATTATTTATCGCACATTTAAAGCATATTAAACAAACTTACTTTACGGTATATATCTTTTTGAACCGAACCTAAACCTCTTAAGCTTGATGGATATAGCATAAACCTTAACTATATCCAAATCGTTTCTGTTTTGTTTAAAAAATGCTTAAGAGTTATCCCCTTAGGTTTAATTTTAGAAATGATTAATACATAGTCTGTATATAGGATATTTCAAATGAATATGTTCCCCCTACTCATCGTAATGTGTACACATAATCATGTGCATTTACTTCAAGATCTAACTCCATACACGTGCGTGGTTTGCTTTACATTTTTAAACAAGGGAAAACTACTAACATAGTATTTGCTACTCTTGACAACAACCTTGCTGTTACTCTCCGTGCCTGGTGATTGTTGTAACAAGATTGTGTAATTTCAATATTATTTTGATATCCCATGTTTTACATGACCAACAGAAGATTAACAATGACACTAAGACTGCTTCCAAACAGCCAAAACACAAACAGGTAATAATAAATAATTTACAACAATACACAGCAAAAGTAATCCAACTATATACTAATACCAATTAAGGATACTTAAATAACTTAAGGTTCAAGATTGACAATATGTCAACCGCTTAATATATACCTGACTTCAACTATATCTGTCTTAATTTTCAGCACTTTCATCGAAACATTATAATTTCACGACTGTCACGACCTTGACAACGAGTATAATCTAGGTGACTCTGCAATGCCAGTTCATTGAGAACAAAATCTGGCCAAACGGTTTTTCGTGACAATAAAAGTAACACATTAGGTTTATTGAGCTCTATAAATAACAGAGTAAACGTTCCAGAAGATGACACAAATTTACCTAGAGGACGATTGTCATTATTTGACATATAAAAAGTATAGACTTTTTTTCTTACGGTCGTAAGATTGTTCAATGACGTAGTAACGTCAAGATGAATCAAACACAGAAGTAGTTCATATCCAAAAAGAAATATAACGCATTCACACTGTTTACGACTATACATTATTAAGTAGATCTATGCGCATTTAACTCGTTCCTATATGCATAACTTTAACGTATAAAAGACAGTACCTGTTTATTCAACAAAGCTTAACCCTCCATGATTCAGTATAATAATAGTGTATAAGAGCACTTAAATCATTGTGCACGCTTTATAAAATATTTACAGTGCTAGTTGGTTGAACGATCGATTTGCGATCGTTAAATCAATTATTATTGTAGCCGAACAGTATTATCTGCACATATGCTCTGCGCAAGTTTCACCAAGATTGAGCAAATCTATAGCCTCTACAGAGTCTATCTCGGCGGAGATATCATAAGTACACACTTTCTCACAAAGTTTCATGAATAAAAGACAAGTCATGGGACTCAAGTCTGTTCACACGCTTTTTCTTAAATTTGCCCTAGTGACCTAAGTTTTGACCCCACTTGATCCAGTAACAAACTCGGTTGAAATATCATTTGAAAACATATTTCAACAATTTCATGCAATAATGGGAATATTGGTTAACACATATGGCTTCTAGAGTATTCCCAAGCGTTTTCTTTATTTTGATCTAGTTACGTAGACATGATACATCGTAACCTACTTCCGAGCTCCCGATATATAATAACGACACATGTTATGACGACATTTCATAGAGATTGGACAATAAAGTGGCGTCTAGAGCGTTCACTAGCCGTTTCTTCAATTTGACGTTAAAACCAAGTGTGTGACCCATATAACCGAGTTTCAAGCTCGGCCGAGATATCAATTCGTAACATGTTATAACGAGGGTTCATACAGATTTGCCAATACATGTTGCCTCTAGAGTGTTTCTAAGATTTTTCTTAAATTTTACCAAGTGACGCAGCCTTTGATCCCTAAATAGCCAGTTTCGACCACTTTCGATAAATAATGAGGCAATTGGCAATTAATGTTGCCTTCACATTCTTTACAAGCTATTTTGTTACTTTGATATATTAACGGTGTGAAACGCGCGACCTCACACCACGATGTGTATTTTGAAGCCATCGGAATGCTTATTCCAAATTAAATACAATATAATAATTAATTTTCCTAATTCGTTCAATTTTCTAAGTGAACGAAAAAGTCTATTCCACAAATTAAATTAAGATCAGTACCTTACTAACATTAATAAAACTGTGCAAATCTTACCTGTAGTTCCACTTCTTATACAATTTCCAAAATCCTTCATCTACATTAACTTGAGAGGATTCGATAATACAACGTTAAAGGAAATTCTTGATTTAAAGCAGTGATTCACAAGCAGTTTTCCCAATCCCAAGTTTACCAATACACAATTTAATGAAATGTAAATAATGGTCTAAAAGCTTAATGGTTTTTATTGACATGTTCGGTAACGAGAAGGCATTCACATTTATTTGAAAAGTTTGTAAGGGAATGGTGTCAAATTTCATCGATCTTAATTCCGCTCTTTTTTTCGGCACAAAACCAAACGAATAGTTGTTTAAAGTATCGATTTTTTTAGATTTTTATAGTCGATAAGATATTCAGTTTTGCGAAATGATCATTCAAGTGTGATCACGAAAAAGCATTTGTTCATGTTGATTGATACTTATATATCTCCTTATTCATTTGATGTTCTATGCAATCTGTTTACATCACTATTTATAACAACAGTTCTGACATATGTATTGATACATAAAAATGAAAATATATGAATACGTATATACGTAAATAAATAAATAGATTATATAAATAAATAGAAAGAAATATAGATAGATATATTGATAGAAAGATAGATGAAGTGATATATAGATGAATATATAGATATATTGATTGATAGATTGATTGATTGATTCATTCATTGATATAAATCTTAATTTATCAATTTATTTTTTTGGTTGATATACAGACATACAGTCATACAGACAGTCATACATAAAGTCATGCAGACAGTCATACAAACAGTCATACATACAGTCATACAGACAGTCATACATACAGTCATACAGACAGTCATACAGGCAGACAGTCACACAGGCAGTCATACATACAGTCATACAGACAATCATGCATTCAGTCATACAGAGAGTCATACATACAGTCATAGAGACAGTCATACATACAGTCATACAGACAGTCATACAGACAGTCATACAGGCAGTCATACAGACAGTCATACATACAGTCATACATACAGTCATACAGACAGTCATACATACAGTCATACAGACAGTCATACAGACAGTCATACAAACAGTCACACAGACAGTCATACATACAGTCATACAGACAGTCATACAGACAGTCATACATGCAGTCATACAGACAGTCATACATACAGTCATACATAAAGTCATACAGACAGTCATACAGACAGTCATACAGACAGTCATACAGACAGTCATACAGACAGTCATACAGACAGTCATACATACAGTCATACATACAGTCATATTTGCAGTCATACATACAGTCATACATACAGTCATAAATACAGTCATACAGACAGTCATATATACAGTCATACATACTGTCATACAGACAGTCATACAGACATTCATATATACAGTCATACATACTGTCATACAGACAGTCATACAGAAAGTCATACAGACAGTCATACAAACAGTCATACAGACAGTCATACAGACAGTCATACATACAGTCATACAGACAGTCATACAGACAGTCATACAGACAGTCATACAGACAGTCATACAGACAGTAAAACAGATAGTCATACATACAGTCATACAGACAGTCATACATACAGTCATATATACAGTCATACATACAGTCATACAGACACACAGTCAAACAGACAGACAGTCATACAGACAGTCATACATACAGACAGTTATACAGACAGTCATACATACAGTCATACATACGGTCATACATACAGTCATACATACAGTCATAAATACAGTCATACATACAGTCATACATGCAGTCATACATATAATCATACAGCCAGTCATATATACAGTCATACATACAGTCATACAGACAGTTATACAGACAGTCATACATACAGTCATACAGACAGTCATACATACAGTCATACAGACATTCATACGTACAGTCATACAGACAGTCATACATACAGTCAACATACATTTATATATACAGTCATACATACAGTCATACATACAGTCATAAATACAGTCATACAGACAGTCATACAGGTAGTCATACAGACAGTCATGCAGACAGTAATACATACCGTCATACAGACAGTCAAACAGACAGTCAAACATACAGTCATACAGACAGTCATACATAGAGTCATACATACAGTCATACAAACAGTCATACATACAGACAGTCAAACAGACAGACAGTCATACAGACAGTCATACATACAGATAGACAGTCATACAGACAGTCATACAGACAGTCATACAGACAGTCATACAGACAGCCATACTATCATACAGTCATACAGACTTTCATACAGACAGTCATACAGACAGACAGTCTTACAGACAGTTATACAGACATTCATACAGACAGTCAAACAGACAGTCATACATACATTCATACATACATTCATACAGACAGTCATACAGACAGTCATACAGACAGTCATGCATACATTCATACAGGCAGTCATACAGACAGGCATACAGACAGATAGTCTTACAGACAGTCATACAGACAGTCATACAAACAGTCATACAGACAGACAGTCATACATACAGACAGTCTTACAGACAGACAGTCTTACAGAAAGACAGTCTAACAGACAGACAATCTTACAGACAGACATATAGACAGACAGACAGACAGACAGGCAGGCATACAGACAGGCAGACATACAGTCAGACTGATACACAGACAGACAGACAGACAGACCTCAGGGTGAGATACCTCCTAGTCTCACTCCACAGGTATACGCTGTCTACCCCAAAATTGAGCTTTATCACCGCAATGCGATACACTGTCGGTCTAGAACCATTATTGACATTTGTGTTGTCTTAACTAACCATGCTTTTACAACCATTGTGACGACTTTTGGGTTTGCTGACATTGATGGTAAGCTTTCTATCAGCTGATTTTTCTGCTAAGATAATTTTACTTTAGCTATATAATTTGAAAAATCAAGTGAACAGTAGATTTTGTGTGAAACCAGTATAGAGGGGGAGGGGGGAGGTACTTATACTTTTCTCAAACTGGTATGTTGTTAAAAGCACACACATATATGGCGTGCGTACTCATTGAAATTTATGCAAGTTATATATTTTAATTTGGTGTTGTCACTTTAAAGTGCTGTACATAATTCAATATGTCAACGCTATCATGGTAATAATACTTGTCAGACATCATTCTCATTGTAGTTGTTTATTTGACTTCCGAATATATAAATTCGTATGTTACGCCCAAATGCTTTGTTCGTCAGTGTCATTTCACGCACACTAGACAACACTCTCCTCCTTCTTAACTGTATTAAGTTTGCATTGATTGCTAAGTAATCAAGATTACTTGAAAGTATATATGAGAATTCTTTGTCATCTTTCGAATTACCTGTCACATCATGGGCTGTTTTACAAGCATCCCTCTCTTTTCTTGTTGTATGTTTGTGTTTGCTGCGTCTGTTGCGAGCCATCTTCAAAAAAGCCAAATGTATTTAACGCACACTTATTTAGGCATGATTTTAACTTTGACGTTCCTGTATAACATGCCGTGAGATTTTAAACTTTTAATAAGTCATTCACTTTATCATTGTTTAAACAATTGCAAATATTCATAATTTATGTACATTGAACCATTTCAGGACAATCAATGCTCCGGTGTTCTACCTTAAATAATAAATAGATAATTAATAATAAACGCAAAATACAACTAGTAAACATTCCATCTCACGACTGAGGTCAATACATATGTGAAGAAAAAACGTGCACAGACATTGAATGTTATACTATAAAAATAGTTGTACGTGATCTTCTTTGACCTTGTATGACAAACGTATTATTTGAAGATGACAATAATAGATACTCAACATGATCATGTAGTCGTATATACACAATCTCAATCTTTGTAACCATAAACCATAAAACAATGGGAAAACCAACTTACTTATTTTGTACCCTTGACAACGACCCCGCTCGTAATCTCAATCTCGCTCTATATGTCTGGTGACTTCTGTAACAAGGTTATGTTAACATGTTGTGAACGGGTCATAATTTCGTTAGCATTATGATAGCCAAAGTTTCAAATAAACAATTTGTTTTTAATGGCGCTTGGTCTCAATTCAAGAGAATAAGAACAAACACGAAATAAACCCGAATTTACATCAACAGAAACACAGCTAATAATATCACTACCTACCTTAACTATTCATGTTGCTAAGTATGGATACATTAATAAGTTAACATATCTATAATTGACAAGATGTCATCCGCAGAAAATTAGCAGTACTACACATTTCTCTGTCTAACAGTTCACCACTTTCACCAAAACATGTTATTGTCAAGACTCCTGTGATGATAAAAATATCATTAAATGCCGCTTGTATTAAAAACGTAGTCAACATTAATGTAACAAATTTATTTCCTATAAAATAATATAAATCGTTATAAAGTGTAGGTCTAACAATCTTGAATAGATTTGCAGTATAAAATAACCCGATTACACTGGCTAATAAAGAACCTAATGGTCTATAACGATACTTTGAAATTTTAAACCCGTTGCCTTTTCATGTCAACTTGTGCTCACGTTGTGTTTGACAGATATATTGTATTTATAATGATGAGGTCGATACTTTTCGATCAATGTTATGAACAACGCTGCGGCCATAAATGAAAGTTGCGTTTTTTTTTGTATGGTGAATGTTTCGACACATTGAATATAAAGAAGTGAAGACGCGTCGGCATTCCGAGACGAGCTTCTTATGCAAAAGCCACTTCGGTGAGTACAGATAGACCCTTACACCACACACATTCGTATAATGTCAAGCAGACAAACGATTATTTCTTGTTCCTAAATGTCACTTTGAGATAAATGCTTTTTTGTGTTCAAACCGTCATTTAGTTGAATTGTTAGCGCGTGTTGATTTACAGAAGTTTACCACATTTTAATTATGATGTTTAGTGTAATTCCTGTGTTACCAAGAGTAGGTGCGAAGTATGATTAGAGCGGTGGAGTTATCACCTGAAATGTAAAAATAGACTCGCTTGCTAAATCGTGGACGGCTGCGTTAATTGTAATATGCCTTTCTCGTAAAAACAATTTCGAGCATGGTAAACTAACGACTCAACTAAGCGATGAATTGGATTACAACTGTTGAGCGAAATCACAAAACGCGTTGAAATATAATATAAAGAAAACTATTTAAACAAACACGAGAAATGCGTAGCGGATCTTTAGTGTGGGTTAAACGCGTTGAACTATTTCAACTGAAAGTGTGTCCGAATGCATTCATCCGTACATTGGAATAACGCAAGCTATTACAATGTTGACAGGTGCGTTAGACGCGCGATTAAAATATAAGGCAATGCAACATAACGCTATTGTTATCGGAAATATTAAACAAGTTAGCATTTCTATATGTCACCATTTTGATTGGTGGATTTTACACTTGCAGTTTCCGTATTAGGAACGAATGCTTTGAATTTTCCGCAAAGCAATTGTTTCTTAAACGCACCACGATGTACTTTAGTAATGGTTAAAGAACTGAGTCGGGTTTAAAAGACTCAATGAGCAAACAATGCTCGTGAGCTCCGTTGATATATAATACATATCGTTACCCGTACAGCGTATCTTAATAAATAAACACATGATTAAAAGCGTTGATATCGAAAACATAATATATTAAATATAGCGTAGACGAATAAAACAACACATTAACCGTTTATAAACGTGATACGTATGCACGTTTATGATTGATACATGGGCTTTAAAGGCAACATAGTTTTATCAAATAGCAGATTGGCGTCTATGTGTGTGCCACACAACATGGACATGATGGTTTACGTTTATTTTATTAGGCTCAACGGCCGCTTATTTTCGAATCTCCCGGAACATGTAACGTGCAGTCAGAATATGTTTTTGATGGATGATACTATCAACGTTATTAAATATTCGCGTGTAGACGGACGCACTTCTTCGAAGAAGTAAATTTTAATAAAGTTTTAAAATGCATTCATGAGGTGTGCGCTGAAAAAGCTATTTCGTTGATGACCAATTTCACTAGCGATTTAAAGCCTGACACATTAATGCAATAATTTTTAGGCTACGTTGAGAGTAAGTTAATACACATATTTATTTGCAAATTATTTGTGTATTGAACTGAATTAAACACCAAAAAGGCGTGTCGTCTGATCATAACTGCTAATAATAATAATGATAATACTAATAAGTATTATTATTTTAATAAATCAATAAATACAATACAAATTGATTCAATGTGAGATCTAATCCTGGGGGAGGCATTGTATCAAGTGAAAAATATGTGAAGAAATCCTTTGAACATTGGGCACACAGTGTAAATACTGATCAAATCATCGCAAGAAAAATAGGTTCGAATCAATAGGTACATAATTTATTAAAGCACGATTTGTAACTTTAACTTAAAGGTAAGTGTACGGTTAATACAAATATTGATTATCTTAATGTATATACATGCATTTTTATTTATAAGGGACACAATTGTGTTCTGTACTCTTTGTTAACAAATTATTAACATCGTTAATTTAAAACAGCCTAGCATGAGTTATACTATAGCAGTTCATACAGTAAATAACATTGAATGATAATTACAATAATACTGATTCTATTTATAATAATTCTACTAATGGTAGTCGTAGTATTTTAGCAGTAGCAATTTTTATTCGGCAGTGTTGTTAATCAAAATTACATTTATGTTGCTTCTCATATAAAATATGCAACTCTTCCCATCGCCCCAAATCACAATGCTTTATCTATATTAGGAGGTGACCACATGCTGGAATTGAATGATATGAATCTTCATGTTCATGTGCAATGGCGAATGTTTATTACAACTTGTTAAACAAAGTCTGAAGAGAATAATACTACTGTCACTATGCCTAATAATATTTGACAACAAATATGATACCCACAGCACTTATTGTAGTTAGAATCCGTAACACAGAGGTATGTCTGGGTGTTAATCACTATCAGTTTTAACTACTTTTTGAGTCACATAACAAAATAAATAGATAACATGTTCACATTGTCATTTCGAGACTGTAGTCCCTAAGTCCGCAGAATTTTATAAACTTGCCAAAGAAGTCGAATTAAATGCAGAACGGCTGAATTTCTTTGAGGTAGCATTTGTAAAGAAATGGTGTAAGTCTTCCACGCCAATACCAAATTCTGCTCCAGTTCAAAACAGTGCCCTAACAAGTTCAAAGAGGTATCAAAGTTTGCGAATGGTAATAATATATCGCCATTCAATCTGATGAATCGTGTGGGTAAATGGTTTTCAATGAATATCGATAAGTTCATGAAAGCTTCCGACTGTTTCGGTTCATCGTGGAGTTCCCTGTATGTAAGGTACTGTAGATAATACAGGTAGGATTCGATTTGCACACAAATGCAGTCCTCGTTGCTATAACATGGGAACATACAATTGGATGAAATGAAGGTTCCGAAACGCTCACGGTACATTTCGCACCGCAAGAATTCAGGAACACACATCACCTCTGCTTCTATAAATATCAAACAGAGAGACAATCTGTGTTTGAAAGACTGTTCACATGGCTGTTTTGCTATCTGCAATGCTAAAGACTCCGATGGGGAAACAAAAAACTTGTAAATAAGATTAGATTGTTTATCTCCTTATATCTTCTTTTCTATCGCGTCAAAATATGTACATGCTTCATCATATTCCCCATTGCAGAAAAGGAATGAAGCGTACCGCATGTAATGTTCAATGATATCAGACTCTAGAGATTATATAAACATTTGTCTAACAGCATTAATGTTATTATGAATATATTCATTTTCTTCTGATTTCTGTTTTAAATACTCCGAAGCAAGCAAACACGCAAGACCTGTCATTACGCTAAGCAATGCAAAGTCATATTTTCTGTATTTGTTCAATGGGGCACGATAATACGTTGTTAAGCGTGTAAAATAGCTTTTACTTAAAAAATTCCTGTAAATCACGGGTGTTTCTATAAATTCGAATCCATTAAACAAATGCCCCACTCCCCGAAAAGTATAAAATACAAAATAAAATAGTGCTGAAACCCTGGTTAAATATGTGCTGCATTCGTTTTGTATCGTACTGTGCGCTGTAAGGGTCTGTCCAATGTTGTCCGTTTGAATATGTTCGATGGTTGTCCGCAGTGAATAAATCACACATGTAAGTTTATCCACCAATTGTTGAAACTTTTGTCTTGCAATTTTCCCAACAAAAAGATTAACATTTTCAATTGTAAAGTGTGGACAATTACGGCGTGTTAAGAATCGCCTCAAAGTTGCAAGAATGCACTTGACACAATTGATCAGATTTTCTTCCGTCCACACATAAGGCGGGGCATAAAAGAATGCCGTTTTGAAATGAAATGTACTCAGCCTGCCTTGATATTCTGGCTCAAACAACTCCTTTCTGATCATGTTTGTCAGCACATATGCTTGCAGATGTACTGTTTCTTAACTGAACATAAATAGACGTTCTACTAGATTTGTGGAAATTCGCCATTGATAATCAACATACTCGTTCGTGCAAATGTTCGTACTTTTAGGGGGTCCCTGTGGAATTATAAAGACGCCATATTTCTTTGCTTTTCTCAACGTCTTTTCTGAAGTAACACGCGCTTACAATGTCTGTATTCAATAAATTTTCTGCTGGTCCGTGTCTTTTCATTTGCTGAAGTATTTTTGGATGGTAAACTGTAGCGAACATCATTGTATGTGGAATCATGCCGTTGGTCGTTGTCCAATTCCTTTGAAAAAAAATTAACGATATCAACAGGATCCCGGGTAAGATCCATGTTTTCAAAACGCCTTGCTTCTGTATACGGTTCAATAATTGTTAAAACACAGTACTGCGAAGCACACTTATTTGTGCTTACCTTTAGTAAGACTTGGTGATCAGGCGGCTGAAGGGGCGCATTTTCTGAATCAAGACATAAACGAAAAGTATCAAAAACGCTGCAAGAAATATATGTCAGACTTCATTCCAGTTGTTGTAGTTCCCTCGATTTGACTTCCGAATACATAAATTCGTCTGTTGAACCCAAGTGCTTTGTGCTGAAGTGTACATTCACGTTCATAACATATCATTAGTTTGCTTCAAAACCGTCTTAAGTGTTCATTGATTGCAAAACAATCAAGAACACGTGAAACCGTCTTTGATAATTCTATATATTCTGTCGAATAAACTGTCACATCATGGGTTGTTTTACAAGCCTTCAGTTTTTTCTGTGTTGTATTTTTATGTTTGCTTTGCCTGTTTAGTGCCATCTAAAAAGAGAACAAAACTACCTTTTTTTCAAGCCATTCACCAACCATACATTTCATTTGCTTTATGTAACCAGTAAAGGACAGTCAAAACTGCGGTATCTCCCATCAAATAAAAAACAAAAACATATTTTAGATTCTACTAACTACTTACGTCTATACATATTTGAACAAACACATCCCCATATAATATATGATATAATACTAAATCCGCTTTAAGTGGTCTGCATGGTCTTGAAAGCAGAATCCATACGCTATTTTATTTTAAACTTGAAAACACTATACAATCAACAGGATCAATTTAATTTATATACATAATCTGAATAGTTTGGTATTGTATTACTAAAAGTTTGGCAGACGTGAATATTATTATCATTTACAGAGTAGTTGGTCCTCTTAACAAACTCGCTCTCCGTGTCTGGTGTTTGCTGCAACAATGTTTTGCTATTAGATAGTTAAAGGGCGATAATTTTGTAAGTAATCTGACAGCACCGGTTCATCATAACTAACATAAGATTTAACAATTAAACTTTACCTTATGTACATGTATTGTAAGGTCATGATCAACCCACATGATCAGATGAGTCGCCGCTATACAGGTACAGATGTACAGATGTAAATATACAGGTACAGATACAGGAACAGATACAGGTACAGATACAGGTACAGATACAGGTACATATACACGTACAGATACAGGTACCGATACAGGTACAGATACAGGTACAGATACAGGAACAGATACAGGTACAGATACAGGTACAGAAAGAGGTACAGATACAGGTACATATACAAGTACAGATACAGGTACAATTACAGGTACAGATACAGGTACAATTACAGGTACAGATACAGGTGTCTACTAGAAAACAAGAGATTAGACATGCTTTCACAGAGTACATATTGATAAACATTTGACTACATACCAACACAAAAGAATGATATCAGCACACTACAATTTCACTTGTTTTGTACGCTTCCAATGTTTAGTTTGGCCGTTTTCATTTTTACGTACGATAATGTTGAGAAACATGACTTTGTTATAGTTTGACAGAAACTCCTTAAAAGTACGGACCTTTCTAAGTACGATGATTATTGTTGTCATTGGCGAATATCCACTAATTAAAACGAATGGCTACTTATGTTCAGTTTGAGCACAGTACATCTTAAAGCATATGTACTTGCACAAATTATAAAACAATATAATTTTGTAACGAATGACGTGTCGACACGATTAGCACATTTCATTTCAAAGACAGCCTTGTTTTTATGCGGTCGAAAACAACACTCCCGATGTGTGGAGGGAGGACAATCTAGTCAATTGTGTTTAGTACATTTAATCTACCATTGTCAAACTATATGTTTTCACAGTTTTGCGTATTTCTTCCTGTGTTTGATGGATTTGAATTTAATGACAACGATCTCACTATTAAACAAACTATTTTTGAAAAAAATATATGGCACTGACACTACACTTTCCACGCACACTGGATAAAGCTCGTAACAGTGAAGACAATTTAAGCTACGCTTTGCAGAGTGTTATCTCAGTTATGGCGAGCTTATAGGTGCTTCAGCTTATTTAGATCAGGACGCTGGAAAATGTATACCGCATGAGCAATTAGATCGACTAGATAAGTTCATAGTTTCCCGGGCTAACAAGGCAGGCCTTGATGGAGCAAGACACTTGTTTGATAAGTCAATACAATCCAATGTGGTTTCCTGCTATATGCGATATGCTTCATTTCATTACTACAACAATGAGCTTAATGCAGCATGTGAACTATTAGACCATGTGGAGAATAAAATAAAAGAACATAAACAGTCCAACAATGTTTGCGAATGTTTTGATTCACTAATGGACTCCTTAATATTAAAAAAGACAGCTCAGCAGCCGTACTCAGAGTCATTCAAACAAATACAATCTTTATTTATGGCATTTGGGGCTGAAGAGGCAATGTGTGTGCCAATTTTCCTGCGATATGACTTTAACCGACGGTATATCGTAACAACCACTCCATCGGGCCTTCCAAAACCATTTTACACACACTATTACTGTGCTTCTGTGCACATTGAGCCATTCCTCTACTATATACAATACCTTACATACAGGAAACCCACACACACAGATTTGCTCTAACGGTTCAGAAAGCGTTCGATGCAATCAAATCCTACATTAAAATGGCAATAGGCAAACCGAACAACGAGCAATTTCTGATACATTTTTAAATATGAATGGACATTGCTGGGAAATTGAGGGGGACATATATTTGGCGTGGCAGACTTACAAAAGCTCTTAACAATGTACACCGCAACACAATGCGGCCGTTCTGCATATGATTCGACTTCTTTGGAACCATGTGCAAAGTATACGGTCTTAGGGACATTTTTACTTAAATGTCAAAATGACTCGAACTCGTCTCACTTTTAACTGTTATGATGAACCTATGAAGATATTCACCTTGTTGTCAAGGTAACTGAATGCAATTTATATCCCACATATCTCTTGTATTTTGTCCCCATGCATGTGTACGTTGCAGTTTTAGATCGGGGAGTTATGGGAGATTTCACAGCACACATGTAAATTGAGGACATGCAGTATATGTATATTATCCTATGCGTTGAAACAGTATACTTAATTTGCCTGTTTGGCCTTTTAACCCAGATTGTTCATTATTTAGTTAGGGATACAATCATACATATTCATAAACTAATTTGTAATTGGTATAATGCTAGTTATAACACACTTTATAATCGGAAGTTGACTAAAACAACAATCACAGAAATTAGGATTTCGGCTTGATGTCATACACGATGAATCACTCTGTTGATAGTTATTGTCTTGTAAAGAAACGCAGGGGCAATCAGGTGTATAGTATTTGTTTTATTTAATAAAACATATGACCCAATAATAGTAATGTTCTGTCAGTTATGGGTAACTTTAAGCGGCCAATCAAGTACCCACTGTCTGAAATGATTTATTATGAACCATTAGTGTTTTCTGTAATGCCTCTTTTTCATTTTCGTAATCATTCTTTAAAGATCATTTCAAAACTGAATACATTACTTCGCCTATCGATACCTCGCAAATGCAATAATCTACCAAAACCTATTTCGTTTTTTACGTGACAAAACAGACCTGAAAATATATCGTTGAAATTTGACATCAGTTCTTTACAATAATTTCAATTACACGTGATTGACCTATTAATATTTCATAACAACCATAAGCGTTTTCTTTAATCCCTCTTTTTATTTTTCGTACTCATTCTTTAGTGATCATTTTGCGATTTGAATATATTTCCTCGTCTTCCGATATCCCCCAAATTCAATTATCGACCAAAACAACTTTCCTAGGTATTGTGCCACAAAAGAGCTTGAATTTATGTCGTTGAAATATAATACCGTTTCTTTACAACCCTTTCAATTTAAAGTAAATGTCTGCGCGTTTAAATACCGAACGAATCAATACAAATCATAAGACCATTTAGTTATAGTTTATTCAATTGTGTACAGTGGGGTTAGGGATTTTGTTCCGGGGTTAATCTCTTAAGAATCCCTAAAAAAATAACCCTCATTAAGCCGATTTTAAGGGATTTATCCGTTTTAACCCCGTTTCATCCGAATTCATCTGTATTAAACCCTTTCAAGCGGTTTTTAGAGATGAATTGCGATTAATTAATCCCTTTAAGGGTTGAATTCATCGCAAGGGATGATTTAATCCCTACATGAGATAAATTCATCGCAATTCAGCGAAAGGGGTGAATTCACCTCTTCAAGGGATTAATTAATCTCTACTCATGCGCAGTCGATGTCAGCGGTGAATTGGGGTGAAAAGGCGGAGTTGATCAGTGACGTTAACGAGTAGGCGGGGCGTAGACAACTATTTTTAGATAAGGATTTAATTTCGTCTGTTTCATGCATGATACAATTTATATAACTATGCTGCATAGAGCATAGTGTTAAATAGCCGAACAAAAAACGTCATTTGTCAACCCAACAAAGAATTTTTGTATTAACACCCAGGATTCGAAAACGAAACTGTGCGTGTTTTTAACACGGTACAGGTAGGATTATAAGTGATATTTGCCGTGCTGCAACAAAGATTTGTGTCATTGCGGCAACCGATATTTCAGTCAAGTGATAAAGTTTAATGACGCATCTTATCATGATAATCTTATCTACACATGTGTCGGCATGTGGTGTCATTAGCATACCAGTAAACGCTCTTTATCCAAAATGGGGTCATCCACCTTGAAGAGAATGCATTTACGCCTCTATCGCAGATTTGTATTCAAAATGTGTATTGTCTTGCTAATAGTATTTATCCGTTATAAGTGAAAGCAGAATAAATATATTTGTTTTCTGTTTACAGTTCATTCCAAAAATTACACTTATTTGGACAAATTTAGTTTAGAAATAGATCAGTTTAAAAATATAGAGAACATTGCCGGAACAGTTAAATACCAGTTAATCAATTTGTTTCTTACCTTTACTTTTTTATTTGTATTTCAAATTAATACTTGATTAAGAAACATAATTAAAATAACAGTTTATGGCAAAGGCAGATATTAACTGTTCAATAAAAAGTGTACCACGGCCTGAATTTTGTACAAAGTTTCTCTACTGAATATCTTCTGAACTACTTCATTTAAATTGAAACTCAATTTAAATGAAGTAGTTCAGCAGATATTCAGTATATAAACCTGTACTTGTCTCGTTTTGTGTGAGACTAACAAAGAATGTACAACATAATTATTATCATAAATGCATTGCTATCAACGAGCATTGTATTAAATTATCAAGCAAACCAAATTAAAGTAAAAATTGAATAGTTTTCGCCTAAAATTAAATTTCATTTATTTTCATTTCATTTGTAATTAATTAATTTTCGTGTATTGACCGTATCGGATAATTTCCAACGTACTTGCTAAACAACGAAGTCTGGCTCTTTAAAAATACATCTACAGTAACTTCAATGCATGAGTCGTAATCGGACGTTTTTTGTGTCTAACGTTTCAATAGATCAATACTTTCCCATTTTTTTGCATACATGTATATTGCGGTGTATTTTTTTTAATTTTCATTATAAAATACTACATGTACTGATTTGCGCGTCTTTATTTAGTAACAGCACATGGTCTTTTGCAACACGCACGCTTTCCATGCGAGGAAATTTACAGACGACAGCAACAATTTCGCGCTCTTATAAAAACACGGGTTTAACATGGCGAACATGTATATTGAATAATGTAAGCTGTAGCTGCCTACAAAGGCAGCAAATAGTATCACGTTGCTGTAGAAAAAAAGGGGGGGAATCATTTCTATAAAGGGACATGATGAAATAAACATGTACTGAAATTAAATTGCTACCGTTTAAAATTGTTAACGGTTATTGTTTTCACAATTTATTCGCCATAAGTAACTAATTGCTCACCCTTTGCATTAAATTTTCATAAGTAACAATTTTGAACAGTTTGTTAACGCCAATTGTTGACTGTAAAAAGGTGTGATGAAGATCAAAGATCTATCAATAAACACAGATTGGCGTTATTGGGTGTTTACGCCCGGCGACGAGATTTCATTCATCTTATCGTGTAAATCTTATCAACACATGCGCAGACATGTGGTGTCACAGACATAACAGTTAACATAATACATCCACACTGGGGACATGGTCTCCCTTGAAGAGATGTGTATTCAAAATGTTTATTGTCTTGCTAATATTATTTATCCGAAAAAAAAAGCAAAATCAATATATTTGTTTTTCTGTTTTATAGTTTAATCTCAAATTTACACTTTATTTGGAAAATTTAATTAAGAAATATATCAGTTTAGCAAATATAGAGAACATCGGCAGAACAGTTTAATATTAATTAGTTTATTTTCGGCCATAGCTTTAAATATAACCTCTAAATATTCCAACATGAAATGTTAATTTAGAAATAGCAACGTTTAGGCAATGGCGGATATGTACTTTTCAATAAGAAAATCTGCATCGGTAATGAATAATTGAAAATTTCGTACACTATTTCGCAAAATAAAGTTAAATAATTAAAATCAGCTTTCAGGGATTTAACTGTACTGTATATGCGCCATTATAAATTTATCAGTTTTCGTTTACATGTTCAAAGGCTTGACATATTGTCAATGTAAGACTTTGATTATTTCATCCAAAATACTAGAAATACTATGAATACACATGGTTTCATATATAACAATCTCTGCAATTTGTATACAAAAGTATCAAATAAGGTTCACTATTAAAGAGTTTTCAAGAAAACATATAAGATTAAGTGTTTAATTGAGATACAAACTGAGTATCATTCATTTTTTATAAATAGAAAAATCATAACACCATGATACTAAAATATCAAAAACTGTCACCACTGATCAAAGTAAAATACTGTGTTTATATATCGATTCCAGAGTACTTCACGGAATTCACGGTATGGCAGAAGCTCTTGTTGACAGTGGAGCCGGGAAGGATAACTTAATGAAGCGGAGAGGAACTTTCTTGTGGGGGCGTATGGAAAGGGTAGGAAACCAACTAATAGGATGCAATGTGGAATGTTTTCATTTTGGGGGCCAATCGGAAAGGACCACCATCTCTGGTCTTCAGTCTGATATTGATTTAATGTTCAGTAACAACGATGGACATATCATGACTGAGTGGAAAGACTGGAAGGCCGGGTGGAACATTCTGATGATCAACGACGATATCACACCTCCTCAACAGTTCTTATAAGCAGTCATCAAAAAGATCTCTTGTTCGCAAGGAAAGATTCTGGACAAATATTGTTCAGCGCGGAGAGACATAAACAGAACATTGAGTATCATATATGAGGTCATGGAGTGATAATCAGAAATGGGCCTTCTGTGAGTCATGTGGCTAACTGGGATATGGTGGATGCTTTACAAGTACTCAAACCACTTCCTGAAAAACAACAATGGATAGACAGGTGTAAAGGTAGATGCTGGCCACCAAATTATATACTTGAGGCTGCCCGGGTAACTCGGTGTTTCCTGGTACCAGCCGGTCATCCAGACAGTGATTACAAACTCGAAGAATGGCGCCTGTCTCCTAACCTGACAGAACGAATGTTAATGGTTAGTTTTAATAATACACAAATTAAATGTAACATTGTTTTAAAACTAATTCAAACATCATTTTTTACTAAAATTGTAGGAGATTCTATAACAAGCTGTAATTGTAAAACTATCATGTTTTACACAATAGGAAGAACACATCCTTCTCTGTGGTTCGGTTACAACTGTTGCGCGAAATCACAAAGTGCATTAAAATATAATATAAAGAAAACTACCTATCCAAAATCGAGAAATGCTAAGCGAGTCTTTATTGCGGTTTAAACGCGTTGAACTTTTTCAGCTGAATTTGTGTCTGTATAAATTCATCCGTACATAGGAATTAGGCAAGCTATTACAATGTTGACAGGTGCGTTAGACGCGCGATAAAAACATTAGTCAATGCGANTTGTATTTCACGAACATTAGCAAGCGTTGTATTAGAAAATATTCAACAGAAATAAATCGAGATGAAAACTCTTGGGAACTGGTGTTTGTTACTATGTGTCTCCAACGAACAATATTATTAATTACGTCACATATTGTTGATTCATTATACATATCGTTGATTCATAATACATAATGTTACCCGTACAGCGTATCTTCATAAATTAACACATGAACTCCGTTGATTCATAATACATATTGTTTCCCGTAAAGCGTATCTTCATAAATGGATAAACACATGATTTAAAGTGTTGATAATAAAAAAAAACATCCAGAATATAACGTAGACGAATGAAAACATCACATTAACCGTTTATAAACCTCAATCGTGTTAAAAAGACTAAATGTGTCGCGTTCTGAGAAAACTGGACAAAATGCATGTGCGTAAAGTGTCATCCCAGATTGGCCTGTGCAGTCCGCACAGGCTAATCCTGGACTACACTTTCCGCCTAAACTGGATTTTCGCTGAGAAGAGACATCATTAAACCAAAAAATTAATTAAAGCGGAAATTGTCGTCCCTGATTAGCCTGTGCTAATTTACGCACAAGCATTATGCCCAGTTTTCTCAGAACACGACACAAATGTGCAAACATTGCTCATGCACACCGTTGATACATAAAACATATCGTTACCTGTACAGCGTATCTTCATATATGGATACACACCTGATTATAAGCGTTGATATTGAAAACATAACATCTAGAATAAAACGTAAACCAATACAATAACATATTTACCGTTTATAAACGTGATACGTATGCAAGTTTATGTTTGACACATGGTTTTAAAGGCAACGTAATTTTATCAACTAGCAGATTGGCATCTATGTGCGTGCCACACAATATGGACATGGTGATTTACGTTTCTTTTATGAGGCCAAACGGCCGCTTATTTTCGAATCTCCCGGATCATGTAACGTGCAGTCAGACTATGTTTTTTCTTGGATAATACTATCAACGTAATTAAATAATCGCGTATAGATGGACGCACTTCTTCGAAGAAAATTTTAAATTAAAATGAAGTTGTAAAAGGCATTCATTAAGTGTGCGCTTATAAGGCTATCTCGTTGATTACCAATTTCACAAGCGATTTAAAGCCTGACACATTAATACAATATTTTTTCGGATACGTTGAGAGTAAGTTAATACACATATTTATTTGCCAATTAGTTGTGTATTGAACTGAATTAAACACCAAAGAGGCTGATCATTTTCGTAAATCATGACTTTAAAATACCTACTACTGCTAATTATAATAATAATAATAATAATAATAATAATAATAATAATAATAATAATAATAATGATAATAATAATACTAATAATAATAATAATAAAAATAATAATAACTATTATTATTAAAATACATCAATAAATACAATACAAATTGATTCAATGGGAGATTTAATCAGGGTGGGGGGAGCATTGTATTACGTGAAATATATGTGAACACACCAATTAAACAGTGGACACACAATGTAAATACTGATCAAAACATCGCATGCTAAATTAAGAAAAATAGGTATTTATCAATAGGTATAAATTTATTAGCGCACAATTTGTAATTTTAACTAGGTAAGTGTACGGTAATTATAACTATTGATGTTTTTAATACATATACATGTATTATTAGGAACAAAATTGTGTCCTGTCCTTTTGTTAACAATTTAACAAGGTACACGCACTTTTTGAATGTCCCATTACCGACTCGCCGACACGTCTTCAAACGTTCCTGGAAACTATACGGTAATTAAGCGCGCCACTGCACGACCACTGACATAACGCAGAGCCCGCAACACTGGTTATATACCTCATAGGAATGATTGCTGACGTCATAGCAGACGTGATGCCTATCGAACTCTACCCAGAGTTCCTGATTAGCTGTGCCAATTTCTTACAATCGGTTCTCGCAGTCTAGTTATGACAAGAAATTCACTGCCGACTACAAACTCCTCGCACATCGACGAATCCTAAACTTGGCACTTCCGCATTTCGCTCATTTTTTGTATCGTGGAGTGCACAGGACGCTGATTAGGGTATCACAAAGACGAGCCCAAATATTGAAGAAATGAAGTGCATCGTTGGGATAACTTAAGGTTACATTTACATTGACTGTCATTTGTATTTATGCTATGTTTGTATTTTCGTTGTCTCATGTACATCTTTAGAAAATGGAGGCAACACAGATATATATATATATATACTACTAATTTATATTAATTGTAGCATTAAATCAGTCGCTTTTTCTATTAGGCAATTGAGTTAATCTAAATGGCATATACGTGGCATATACGTGGCTTCCTTCATTATATATGCAACTCCTGTTTTTACATATCAAAATGCTTTATCTTTGTAAGAAGCTGAATAAGGGCTGAAATTAAATAAAATTAATCTTCGTGTAAATCTGCAATTGCGAATGAGCATTGCACCTCGTTTACCAAGTTTGAAGAGAGTAATACTACTGTTGCCACGTTGGATCGTACAACGAATGTATACAAATCAACGGCAATTGATGTCAAACCACAACATCCGTATCAAAGCGATATGTTGTGTGTATTAATCAACTTAAACGTTAACTCTTGGTTGAGTCTGTAGGCTTTTAAAAACCTGCCAGAGAAGTCGAATAATATGCAAGACGGCCGCATTTCTTTGAGGTTTAATGCTTAAAGACATTCTGTAAAACGCCAACGCCCTATGCAAATCTTGCCGAAGCTCATAACAGTGCCCTAGCATGTTTAAAGACGTATCAAAGTGGTTAAATTGCACGTTTGTTACGCCATTCGATGAGATGATTCTTCTGGGCGCATGGATTTCAATGAATGTCAATAAATTATTCAAAGCGCCCCCTTGTTTAAGACAATTGTTTTGAAGTCTGTATGTACGGTACTGTAGATAGTAGAGATATGGTTCAATTGGAACACCAATGTAGTCTTCCTTCTTCACTTCTTCATATTCCTTGTTATAAGAACTGGCAATGACGGAATTCCCTCTGTACATTTCATACCGGAGGAATTCAGGAACGCACATCGCCTCTGATTTTGGAAACATCATAAAGACAGATCGTTGTTGTTTCAAAGACTGTTCAAATGACTGCTTTGCTATCTGCAATGCTAATTGCTCCGATGGAGAAACGAATAACTGGTAAATGAGATTGTTTTTTTTATCTTCTTCTATCTGTTTTTCGATCAAGTCAAAATATCTACAAGCTTGAACATATTCTCCATTGCAGAAAAGGAAGGAAGCGTATCGCATGTAGTTGGCAATTATATCAGACTCTAGAGATTTTGTAAATAGTTGTCTAGCTTTATCGATGCGATTGTTACTATATTCATGTCCTTCTGCCTTCTGTTCTAAATACCCCGAAGCAAACAAACCAGCAAGATCTGACATGCACACATGCAATACAAAGTCATAGTCTCTGTATTTGTTTAACGGGCCACGACAATACATTTCGAAGCGTGTATACTCGTTGTCCAACAAGGCGTTCCTGTTATCTACGGGTATTTCTGAAAATCCATATCCGTACAACGTATGCGTCGGTTTATTAAAAACGCAAAAAACATAATCTAATAGTATCGAACCAAGTGTGCAATACCCGATGCGCTCATGTTTTCTCATACTGCGCTCATTTAGCGTCTGTCCAATGTTGTCCATTTGTATATTTTTGATCTCTGTCCGCAGTGAATTGATGACCTTTGAAAGTTTTTCAACCAATTTCTGAAACTCATGTCTTTCAATTTTTCCATCGAACAGGTTAACACTCTCTATGGTAGAGTGTGGACAATTTCGGCGTGTTAAGAATCGCTTCAACGTTGCAAAAATGTATTTGACACAATTGATAAGATTGTTCTCTCTCCACAGATCAGGCCGTGTGTTCTCGACCGCAAAGAAGAAGGCTGTTTTGAAATGAAATGTACTCAGCCTGTCTTCATATTCTGGCACAAACAATTGTTTTCGTATCATCTTTGTCAGAACATATGCTTGCAGATGTACTATATCTAAACTGAACATAAACAGCCGCTCTGTTAGATTTGTGGAAATTCGCCATTGATAATTAAAATAATCGTACGTACAAATGTTGGTATTTTTTGGGGGTCCCTGTGGAACTATAAAGACGCCATATTTCTTGGCTTTTTTTAATGTCTTCTTCAAAGGCCAATGACCTGGACGAGGCCTTTCGAAAACATAATTGCATTGCCTAGGAAGACTTTTACAGAAAAGCGCGTAAACAAAGTCTGTATTCGCGTATCTTGCTGCAGGTCCATGTCTTTTGGGTAGCATATAATGTACAGGTGGTGATACTGTTTCTATTTGTCGTGTATCAAACATTATTATATGTGGAATCTTGCCGTCAGTTGTTGCCCAATCGCTTTGAAACAAGGAAAATATATCCCAATTAACCACATTCTGATTTAAGTTTTCAAAATGATTTGCTTGTTTTGCTGGTTCAATCATTGTTAAAACACAATACTGAGAAGCACAACCGTTTGTGGTTACTTGAACAACTACTTTTTGATAATCCGGTAGAATAGGGGGATTTTCTGATTCAAGAAACAAACGAAACGTATCTAAACTTTGTAACTCGTCTGAGTCAGACATCATTCCTTTTGTTGTAGTGCCCTCGATTTGACTTCCAACGGTATACAATCGTCTGTTACTCCCCATTAATTTATGCCCTATTGTATCTGCACGGTCATAACCACACATTCGTTTCCTTCTAAACTGTAGAACGTGTTCATTTACCACAAAGTAATTCATAACACGTGCAAGTCTTTTTGAGAAGACTTTATCATCTTGGACTGTTGCACTAACATTTCTCTCTTTCTTCGTTGTACGTTGCCGTCTCCTTTTTCTGTTTCGAACCATATTCAAATTGAAAAATTAACGATTTATGTGCACACTCTGTGTTGTTAAAATTAAATATGTCATTACTGTTCTTGTACTTTATATATTAATATACAATTCATAATTCAAGTACATGATTCCAGTGGAAGACAGTCACTGCTTCTGTTTCTATCCTAAAATTAAAATTATACCATACTTTTAAAAAACGTGATAAATTCCATTTTTTAACTCCTGAAATCAATACATATCTGAAGTAAACATACAATATATTTTATAACTGTAAAAACGTATTAAGTGATTTTCTTACAACTTGTATGCAAAACAGATTTTAAAAAAGGAAAAGATATTCAACATGCTCGTTTGATGATATATACACCATCTCCATAGTTTGGCTTCGTATCCTTACACCATGAAACAATCAAAAACCTTATTTGGTACGCTTCACAACGACTCCGCTCGTATTCTCAACTTCGCTCTCTGTGCCTCTTGACTCATGTAACAAGGTTATCTTATTAAATATCGAAAAAGCGATACTTTCGTTAGCATTCTGACTTCGCGTGTTTAACAAAAACACGCTGTAATAAAGTGAGACTGCACGATTTTTATATGTGTTAAATTGTAATATATTGATAAAACAATAACACAAAATAGGCAAGAAAAATTATACATTGAAGTCGAATTTCATAAAATGCGGCAAAGCCAAATTAGCGCCCCGAGTCGATTGGGACGAAGATATTACGTACATATTTTCCTACAATAACCGAAGCGTTCGTCTTTTTATTAAGATCGGAGTTAGTGTTCGTGTGTCTTTTAGTAGATATCATTGCAGGAAATTAAAATGATCCGTAAAACAAAATGTGTCTTTGTGTCGTATGCACGAATTTGCACTGAAACTAAATTAAGATTTACATCGTACATGCATGATAAACATGCTGGCGATTTCGACTGTACAGACATTTTCGGTTTCCCAAATTACATATCTGGCTTATTTCGCATTTTTCGACACATGTTCTTGTTAAGTTTTATTTTAATTTATTTTAAAATATATGTATAATAAGTTTTTTACACATTTGATATAAATTCAAAAATATTTGGCAAAATCGTCCAGTCTCACTTTAAGGTAGCGCATCCGTAATGATTTCTCGCGATTCCTTTTACGTGTTTACTTATGGATATCTAATTTAAGCAGGTTTTAATGTGAAGTTGTCGTGGCCGAGTTGTTAAGGCGATAGACTATAAATCTTTTGGGATCTTCCCGCTTAGGTTCGAATCCTGCCGACACCGCATACTTTTTGCGACGCGTTTTATTCCTTTCTAACGTAATTTGATTTAATATAGCATATAAGCTATGTTTATTGTTTAATATGTTTCAATTTGTATGAACATTCTTCATTTTTTAAAATTTAAACAACGTAATGGCTTTATTGTGTGATTTACTGCCGAAAATACGAATCATGCATGTTAAATTTTAATTTTTATTTCAAAAAGTAAACGGTTAATCTGTCCATTTCTTGGTATTTTTGCTGTATATTGTGTATCTAAGTTCAAAATATAAATAAAATTAAGCTATTTTGAATTTTATGACACTTTGTTTTTAACCAACCCAATTTCTACTTGGCTGAAACCAATTATCTTTGATGGCGCTCGTCCATAGATAACCAGTTAAAAAAAAAATGTCTGTAAAATATTACTTATTTCGTAATGTTTAAACTTTAAACACCTTTACTGCATATGTACACACCAAATGCATGCCAATATTTGCAAATCTGGATCAATTATTTTTGTGTAAGCATGGAAAGTCTACCTTTATATGTGCATGAAGTTTAGTGAAATGATGCTGATTAATAACATAATACATTAGATTATATTTGGAAAGGTGCCCATTACGGGTGCGCTACATTAAGGTGTATCAATAGCGCTTGATCTAAATCTAGCAGACACGAAATAAATCCCTATTAATTTTCCAACAATAGAAATTCAATTAATAAACAAATTGCATACCTTAACTTATCCTGTTGCTGAATATGGATACAGTATTACATTAAACAATTATGAATTGTACGGATGACATACGCGTCAAATCGACTAGACTGTAACTTTCTATTTGTAACGTTTTCAGTACTTCAACCGAAAAAACCTGTTATCACGACTCCAAGGTTTAACATTCATAAAAATGCAACTTGTCTCACAAGCGTAGTCCACATTCATGTCACTGTTTGTGTTCCTTTGTTAACAAAATGAATCGTGTATTTGACGAAGAAGCTAAAGATCGGTCGTATAATATAACCCGATACGGTTACCAATAACGAACCAATTTGAACCTATTGAATAAGCTCGATAAAATGGAAATAATGACACGTTGCATGTTTATGTTAAACCGTGTTCTCTTTGTGTTTGACAGATCTTTTCTAATAATGAGATTTAAATCTGCGTTTGATTTAGAAGTACAAATACGTTTATTGCAATTCACAGTTGTCGACCATTTTAAATTAAGGTTGAGTTTAAACATTTAAAAAATAAAATTTAAGCTCAAAGGCGCTGTTTTTGTTTTCAAAACTTGAATGAACTCAATCAGAGAATAATAATTTGCAAACATATACATTTAGTAACGATTATTTCGTATGAGTCAAACTAGTTTTTTTCCCTATAAATGCTGTGTAGTGTAGACAATTTTTTTAACTAGACATGGGCCCGAAATGTATTTAAACTGTAAATCTCAACACGATTAATGGTACGTATGGTGAATTGCAGCATTTCAAGAGGAAAAATTAATTCGAGCGTCGTTTCAAAATCTCGTCAACCTTTTAGCGCCTGTTATTTACATTACATCCGCGTCGTCGTCCTAGTAAGGGTATTACGTTTACAGATGTTTCTAAACATTTAAACGAAATTAAATAAACGAAACGATGTCCGTTTAAAAATCATCAGTACCATCGCATTTCCAAACGGAAAGTAGTAATTATTTCCGGAAGTTATATTCAGTGCATATCCCATTGGCGCAATGCTGACATATTAAAACCATAAACAATTATAAGGCAGACCATCCGCATCACCACATGTTTATTCGTCATTCTATAAAAACTATTTAAAGAACGTCGAACATAATGTAAAATCGACGAAAAATACTGTATCCGAAAACGACACTCCGAAAAAAATGTACGTATTTTGCACATGAAATTTCATTTGCATATCGTTTGAATGCAGAAAATAAAAAACCAGTTAACTAGCAAAAACGTACACAATATATAATTTGGTTAAAATATTGCTTTTCAACATGCTACCGCAGTTCTCATTCACCTTAAATATTAAAAGATGGCGGCATATGCACTGTTCCGTTGCCAAGTTGTAAGATTTTCGGAAAGTATCGAAGATGTTGCGTTAGTTACCGTTCATGTTCGTGCCATCCTTTAACCAATCAACAATAAATTGCTGCCGAATTCGGTAGTGCCCGGATTTACCACAATTACCCGGATTTCGCAGTTCGTCATCGATAAACTTCGTACGGCTAGTCGGCTACGTTATTTTGCACTTCGATATTTATTTTATTGATATTGACCTTCGTTTAAACGTGTACTGTTTTTGTAAACGTTTTTGAGCAAAACACTTAACGCAACCGTTAAAACGTGTTAACGTGATACCCTTACCTCATAGTGGGCGGACATGACGGACGACGGCTACGTCACGCATACAGACCTTTTTATATCATGCCTTAAGACAAATCAGACTTGCTATGATACGTATAACCATTTTGAGGTCAATCCTTAATGTACGGTAAGATAGACAGTGGCTTTTGGTTATTTAATTATTAAGAACTACAACAGCATTTTGTGTCTCAGTAAAACATATTTATAGGGGTGCTTAATACACTACATTTATATAGGTTGATATAACGATCTTTAGCGAAATACAAAAAAAATGTTATCTTGCCTTTATTCAGAAAACGGTTTCATCATTGCCTTGACGTTTACATACGCCTGTTAGTAGTAGTTGTAATGATGCAATATTATTAACCAATCCAAACTACAGTGACTAAAACGAGGGAACTGATATTTGCAATTAACTGTTTAATTGTACTCTGTCTAGAACCATTTAATTTGGTCACAACTGTTCGATAGATGGCACACGTAAACATCAGGTTTTCAAAAAATGCGCTGTACAAGATTTACATTGAAATCAGGCTACTGGCGCCGATTGTATTTGTAGAGTGCATTATTTTATCGTTTGCTTCCGAGTAGTAACTAGAATTATGCGCATGACATGTTAATAACTACTTTTCTTCTTTATGACAGTGCTGTTAAAATAGAATTGCCTTTCATCAATTTTATTGAAATACCAACTGTTAACTATTTATACTAAAGGGATATGATGAAAACAAAACTTATGTTTTCTTTATCTCGATACATTCTGTGTGTTTTGTTTCCTTTAAGGAATGTATCGTCGTAGCAAGAACGTTTCATAACGTGTTTTATTTTATCGTAATTATTTATTCAAATCATACGTTTTGTGTACACAAAACTTAACGATTTAGCGTAGGAACGCTTAGGAATCCGGCGTGAGTACAAGCGAATGCAGATATACCGTCGTCTGACTGATATACAATCAAATGCCTTGACAGTAATTGAAGTGAAACCCAGTATGCCTAAGCCAGTAGGTCTCGGCGAAACTGTTGAACTCGCTTTTAAAGTTCAAACAGCCAATCCCAGAGTGACGTTATTTCCATTTGTTGAATCCACGCGAGATCGAGAACGCTAACGAGACCACGGACGTGAAAGAAGTATTAACGATGAGGCACTTCCGGTCGTAGAAAATGCGGGTCAATCGCACGGCGTTAAACTGTGCATGGTGTCGACGGTTGTTCACATGAAAGCGCTCGAAGCGCGCAGGGCGAAATCGATACGGGAGTTGAACAAGAGGCCTGTGACATCTTTGAACAAATACTGCCGCATCAGACGGCCGGCGGAGGGGAAACCGGAAGTTCAGAAGCCGGAATCCTGCCGTTATCTCAGGTGTCACAAAGAACAGGAAATTACCATTGAAGAAATATTCGGCTGAATATTTTGAATATACAGACATGTTTCAAAAGTGAATTTGGATTATTATTTAAAAAATAGGGTTTTGGCGTTTGCAATAATAATTTAAGAAAAGAAGCTGATTTTAAAAAAGAACTTTCGAAACTGTTTGTCTGTCAATCTTTATTTAGTTGCGAATCATAATGCACCTGTGTAAAGCGTTTGATAAAACATTAACCAGGCAGCAAATTATTCGCAAGTGATACAAGATATTCGTCGAAGGTCTACATATTCACAAGCCATATTGTTTGTTTGCCTTAACATATAAACATCCACGGAAATGATAATTAGTTTAACAACAGGAAATAAATTGTCTCCGTAAAAGGAACCGTTAACGGAACACATTTTTTTAATAATTTAACTATGAAAAAATACCTTAAGATAAACGATTGTTTATAGATATCATGTATTTCGGAAAAAAACAAATTGGTACAGTTTATGGAAAACTGTTAACATTTGAATTGTTCCAATCATGAAATGATAGTAAAATATGTATGCACGTACGAAACGTCTTGCAGTTACTACATAACAATCTTTATATGGAAAACGCTTTGCCGTTATTTAAGTTATCAAAACAAAAAACGTCATTACTTTTGTGTTGACTTTTCATGCATAGTTCTTGTTTATGTGTTTGTTTCTAACTCTGGAATATTATATCCTTGTTGTTTATGTTCCTGTTATGTGTTTTACATGATCCTATGTGTGAACATGTTATCCATTTTACTCAATATTACATACAAATCATTAACACGATGCTGATACGGAACTGATAACTGAACATATTTTCGAAAGACTTGGTGGTGTTTTGGTGAATGATTAATTATCATTGTTCATTTCATTTTGGTGAGTTTGGGTATTCTTATTTTTATGATTTGTAATATATAGTATTTATTCATTGTAACGGGTTTTGTTTGCATATCGTTTTGTTTTCATTGTGTTGTTTATGCGAATGTTGTTTCCGTATATTGTTAAACATTAATAACTAGTGTTGCTTGTTTTGATATGACGGTTTAAAACATACTGTCTTGCAAAATAAAATATAAAAAACTATTAAAAAGGAACGAGAGAGTGGTATTAAAAAAAGTGGAAAGACAAACGTGCGGATCGTCTTAAGATGTTAATTTAATAACTTTCCACTTTTATACAAAAGCGTGTAACTACAAAACGGTAAATATTTCGCCCCAAAATCACAAAGCTTTAACAATGTAAGGCGCTGACCAAAGGCTGAAGTTAAATGACATAAATTCGCATCTTCATATGCAATTGCGAATGCTTATTAAACAAAGAGAATAATACTTCTGTAACCATGTTATATAATATGTAGACGACAAAAGTGAAAACAAACAGCACGTATTGTAGTAACTAACCACCCGTGTCAAAGCGGTATGTTGCGGTATGGATCACCTTTAGTGTTAAGTCTTGTTTGAGTCTCACACCATTAACAACAGAGATCATCTTCGCTTTGTCACTTTGAGAATGTTTTTTAATTGTACCTAAGTCCGCAGACTTTGAACAACTTGCCACAGAAGTCGAATCATATGCAAAACGGCCGCATTTCCTTGAGGTAGCATTTGTAACGACATTTTGTATGTCTTCCACGCACATTCCATCTTCTGCTCTAGCTCCCAGCAGTGTCCTAGCATGTTCAAAGTTGTATCAAAGTAGGTAAATGATGATAGGAAAATATCGCCATTCACTGAGATGATTCGTGTGGATTTAATGATTTCAGTGAATATCGATAATTTCATTAAAGCTTCCGACTGTTTAGGTTCTTGGTGGAGTTCCCTATATGTAAGGTATTGTAGATAGTAGAGAAAGGGTTTGATTTGTACACTTATTGAGTATTCCTTGCTCTTTACCGGTAACGGAAAAACAGATGAAGTGAAGATGCCGAAACGTTCTCGGTGTATTTCGCACCTTAACAATTCAGGAACACACATCACCTTTGTTTGTCTAAATGTCACAAAGACAGACAACCTTTGTTTGAAAGGCTGTACATATCGCTGCTTAGCAATTTGAAATGCTAATGACTCCGACGGTGAAATGCATAACTGATAAATAAGATTAGATGTTTTATCTTCGTTTATCTTCTTTTCAATCAGGTCAAAATATTTGCATGCTTCATCATATTCTCCATCGTAAAATAGGAAGGAAGCGTATCGCATGTAGTTGCCAATGATATTAGACTCTAAAGAATGAATAAAAAGTTTTCTAGCTTTATTTATGCCATCCTGATTATATTCATTCCCTTCTGCCTTCTGTTCCAAATACGCCGAAGCACCCAAACTAGCCAGACTTGACATGGCACTATGCAATGCATAGTCATTTTGTCTGTATTTGCCCATTCGGGCAAGATAATACATATCTAAAAGTGAATGTTTGTATTCAAACACATCCATCCTGGAACGGACGGATGTGTCTGGCAACTTCAAATCATCAAACGTATGTATTGTTTCCAGAAAAAAAGTACACACACTATTAAATAGTGCTGAGGTATTCGTAAGATATTAACTGTGTTCATTTTTTCGAGCATCTTTAAGCGACTTTCCAATGTTTTCCATTTGTATATGTTCGATCTTTGTTCGCAGCGTATTAATTAAATTTGTAAATTTATCCACTAATTTCCGAAACTCATGTCTTTCAATTTTGCCATCAAAAAGTTTGATATTCTCTATGGTAAAGTGCGGGCAATGGCGGCGTGTTAAGAATCGCCGCAAAGTTGCAAGTATGTACTTGACACAATTGATAAGATTTTCATCCCTCCACACATCAGGCCGGGTGTTCTCGACTGCACAGAAGAAGGCTGTTTTGAAATGAAATGTACTAAGCCTGTCTCTATATATCGGCACAAACAACTCCTTTCTTATCATTTTTGTCAGAACATATGCTTTCAGATGCACTGTATCTAAACTGAACATAAATAGCCGCTCTGTTAGATTTGTGGGCATTCACCATTGATACTCAAACAAATCATACGTACAAATGTTCGTACTTATCGGTGGTCCCTGTGGAACTATAAAGCAGCAATACTTCTTGGCTTTTTTCAACGTCTTCTCCGAAGGCCAGTGACCGGGGCGTGGCCTTTCGAAAAAGAACTTGCATTGCATGGGAAGACTGTTACAGTAAAACGCGTACACATTGTCTATATTCCCTATTCCTTAGCGCAGGTCCGTGACATTTTGCGCCGGGTTCATATCCGATCAAGAACATATATCTATGTGACATCATGCCGTCAGTTGTTGTCCAATCCCCTCGAACAACTTCAATGATATCAGTAGTATCCCAATTAGGATCAAATCGTTGAAAACACCTTGCTTGTGTTGATGGTTTAATCATTGTTATCACACAGTATCGAGAAGCACAACCATTTGTGCTCACCTTTATAACGACTTGATCATCATTGGGCTGAAGAGGCAGATTTTCTGAATCACGAAACAAACGAAACGGTTCAAGACGATGTAAGTGGTCTACGTCAGACTTCATTCCAATTGTTGTAGTGCACTCATTTTGACTTCCAAAGATAAAAGTTCGACTGGTACGCCCAAATGCTTTGTTTACAAGTATCATTTCACGTTCATAAGAAAACACTATTTTCCTTCTTAACTGTATTGAGAATTTATTGACGGCTTCGTGATCAAGAACACGTGAAAGTCTTTCTGAGAATTCTGTATCATCTGTGGACTTACCATCCACATCATGGACTGTTCTACAATTTTTTTAATTGTGCATGTCGAATTGTTTTCATTGTGTTGTTTACATATAGATTGCATATTGTAAAACATTAACAAAAATTGATGTTGCTTGTTGTGATATACCCGCATGTTAAACATAGAATGTCAAGACAAAATGACCACACAATGACAGTTGAAACCATTGTGATAATGGTTTGGACGAAAGTGTTCCAAATAAAAGACGACCGTGAACATTATTTATAGATTTGAATTAAAAAGCTTACCATTTGTAAATAAAAACGTATTACTAAATAAAAGCCTTTAATCGGAATATTCCTATCAGATATCGACGAGCGATAATGTTCAATGTATCCTTCTTTATCTATAAATTTACATCACGAATTACCGCCATCAGAACTGTAATTCGTTGAACAACTTGATGTTATATGATGTATACTTATTTATTTATAGCGAAACATAAACGCTGAATTACAATGTAGTACTCAACGTATTTCGAAATCGTCGAGGATAGGCATTACACACACTTCATTATTTTACCGATTTAAAGTGATGAGTACTAATTAATGAGCCAATACCGTTTCTATAATCATAACATTAACGTAGAACAATCAGTACCTGTTTATTCAACACAGCCGTAACCTCCATTTTCCAGGTATAAACATATTTACCTTTGAATTCAAGATACTCTGTACATTCAGTCCCTAGTGTCGATATATTGATTCAGTCTAATTATATTGAACAAGAGAACTGTAAAATATTTACAGCGTTAGTTGGTTGAACGATCGATTAGCGATCATTGAAACAATCAATTCTAATTATAGCGGAGCAGTAGATTCTGTATTGACAATTGCAAAGACATACTGTGACTTAAAAAATATGTATCATTTAAAACATGTTTTTAATGTATTCAAAAATCATATTAAGAATCGATATATCTAAGAAATTAACTTCTTTTTGTACAAGAGACGTATGTGCGTGTCTTCGTCTCTAGGGTTAATCAAATGATGTCCTATACCTTCAAAATGTGTACCCGGCTCATCCGTCATCAAGCGCTAAACTTATCAGTGGTACCCAGCTTAGCATTATTTCAACAGTAACCGTTGCATCCAATGAATGCTAGAATGTGTATTCTGTGACAATATACAAATGACGTCAGCATATACAACTATTGTAATACTTAATGTGTGGATATATTTAAGTAAATTAAATAAATCCTTATATCGCGATGAATTTGACTGTTGGAATTTCAGGACGGACACAGCCAAAAAAGACCCCCTTAACCCACCCTTCTAGTTGTTATATATGGAATTTTTGTATTTTTTTTTCATCACTGGAAACATTGTTAAGACAAGTGTCCATAGTGGATTTAAAAAAACGCGACAGTGAACGCTTGTTGATAGGTTTAATTTACAAGCCAATCCGTTAAATGTGTTATCGAAATACTTCTTAGGACACTTGTTAAAAGGAACAAACATAAATAGCTTTTCCATTCTAAAGGAAATCGTGTTACTACAAAACAGTCTAAAATTTCGTTCTGATACGCACATGCAAAACATCTAAGGCCAACGCCATTGTAGCTTTAATTTGTTGTTAAGTTATTGATAAACAAATGAAAATTGAAAATAAAAAGGAACATCTGCAATTATTTGCATAATACATTAGTTTCGATTTGTTGTTGTTCATGATATAAAAACAACGATATAGTTCTTTAGAGTATTGCTCAAGTATTAGTAGTTTTAATGTTGCGTATCAAAACGATAAAAGGTTGTTTATTTAAATTCATACGATAACATATAGGAAACAATTCTAACGTGAAATGTCAACTTTGAGAATGGTACTTTACTATGCGCAGGACTGGGGTTTGGTTTTGCGTTTTTTTTTATTTTATTTTTTATCATACCAATTTGTAATAAGAAAATAGTAAATCTCTGATTCTACTCCTTTAATTTAACGTTTCGGCATTATGCCTTTATCAAAACAATGGAAACAATATGAAAACTACATGTTAAGGTCTTTTGACGGCACATTTTAAATAACAAAGTAAATGTTTACAGATGTTTTTCCATTGTTTTGATAAAGGAATACTGCCGAAACGTTAAATTAAAGGAGTAGAATCAGACTGGTTTGTCAAGTAACAGTGTGTTATTCTTATTTTTGCGGAAAGCGTCAACATTTGATCGATCGGATATGAAAGTAATTGCTTGTTTGTCTTTTCGTTTGTCAAGCTTTTATCAGTTTCTTCTCATGTAGCCGAACGAAAATACGCAATAGAGTTAAAATAACTTTTATTTTTGACTTTAAACTTACCTACTCGTACCATGTTTGTACAATCAATATAAATGCAACAATGTGTAATGTATTCTTTACTTTGTATTGGTACTAAGCAGTATTACCAATACATTGTACTTAATTAAACTTGTGTAGTTTGGAACGTGTAATAAACCATATTGTAGTACATACTGAATCGTTAAGGCCTTGAATAGTGTGAGCTGCGAACAAAGAACATGAACATAAATCATGATACATAGTCGTTTATTTAAAAACAAATTATTATTAAATGTGAATAAGGCATTGGGTGCTAGTTTCGTATACCTTATGCTTGAAATTAATGTATGCATTTCATTATTTTTTTTAACACTGTCTGTATTGTACGTATATTGTATCGTGAATCAATGGCACCTACACATTCAATTTGACAATCAATACTGAATAGGGAACCGATCATTATTTCTTATAGACAAAAACATTAACGAGGAACATTGAGCCAACTTTCTTTACTTTGATTATACATGATTCCAACCTCCAAAATCGCTAAATTAATTATAAATAGTATGACACACCAGTCAAGTATGGTGTTTCAATGTGTAACAAGTTGATATTATCTCGCTGTATTTTAAGTGAATAACCTCCCTTAAAAATGTTGTTTCAAATAGTTAACATATTTGTAGTTTATATATAATATTGTTTTGAACACTATTATAACTATTGTATTATGTTCAACTATTTAAAGTATATATTTGTAACTTAATAAAGATTATATAATTACTTATATAAACTTTATTTAACAATGTAGTAATAGGTCGACCTTCCCATCAATGGCAAGGTAAGCAGGTTGATCCTGATGACTAGATAATATACTGATATATTTTATGAAAAAGAAAAAAAAAATATTGAGATACATGTACTACTATCAGTATATTGCAGGGATTTATACTCAGCTACACATTATTTAGTCTTGACCTATTGGATAAAATAAATACGAGTTTAAAACGATCATTTGCGTCCGTTCTTTGTAATTACAAAATTCTTCAAGGTGAATATAAGAACCCGGGCATAAAACGATCCTATCACATTTGGGGGCTCGTGCGGGATTTATTCAGTAAGAACATAGGTTCGGGATTTATTTTTTAAGAACATAAATTATCAGTTAATTGGGAGTTATTTAATTTCCCAACACAAGCGAATGGTCGTTTTTTCTCGCTTATAAGACATTAAGGATAGTTTGTAGAGGTAGTATAAGCCTGTATATATAAACCACATGTAGTGGTGTACTCATCCTAGTGAAGGATTAGTACACATCGTTGAATAGGGGATTACAATTACTTTGGTTGATATAACAATGGATTCTCATGATTTTCATGACAACTCTAGTAGACAGAGTAGTGTGTCATTTTTAGCTGGGGAAAGAAAAGGTGAGGTTAACTTTACAAGAAGCCGTGTACAGTTGTCAACAGATGAGATAGTATTGGATAAGGATAGGAATTTAGATACGAGTCCTACTGCCAGGCAGGTAAGGTCGTATATTTCTCAGTACGATAACCCCCACGCTAGCACTCCACTTAAATTGGAGCCTAATGTAGATTTTCCTCAAAGACCGGCTCTTCCAAAACACTACTTTAGGCGTCACGAGTTTGATGTAAACTTGAACAGACCAGTTGATACTATCTGTCTACACGAATTCAAATCAACCGTTTCAAAATTTCAGGAATACTGAGGGTGCAATAGGGCAATTTAGACCGGTATTTAATCATAAAACCTTCTCTTCCCCAACACCAAAGAAAAAATCAATTTCACCAGAAATGGGATGGGAAATCATCAGACTTCTCTGATTATATTGTACACTTTGAGCAGGTGGCTATGTGGAAAAAGTGGTCTGAACAGGAAAAGGCTTACATGTTAAAAATCAGTTTAAAGGGAGAGGCCCAGAAATAACTATCCTCTCTAAGACCAGCACAACTTGTCAAGTATCAAGGAATTAAACATGCATTGAGTCAACGTTTTTCTCCTATAGAAAGAGGGTTAGCATACAGGTTTCAATTCAGGAACAGAAACAGATTGAGTTAGGAATCTGTCACAGATTATGGATGTGAAATTCGTAGGTTAGGGCAAAAAGCTTTTTCAAATACGGATGCCCGCTCTTTGGAAATATGTTTGGTGGATCAATTTATTCATGGGTTAGATCATTTCGACCTTCAAAAACATGTACAATGTTCACACCCAAACACTTTAGAGATGGCTATAAGTGCTGCCACTGAGTATTCCTCAATCATTTGTTCATTGGATAGGGTCAGGAAACCTGTAGACAGTGAAATGCGTGCCCATGTGGCTACCGTTGATTCATAGAGAACTGTAAATGATCAATTTCATGACATATGCTCATCATTGATAGATCAAAAATTGAAGGAAAGGTTTGAAGAGGACAATCAGAGAGCTTTGCCTTCTTAGAGAGATACAGCCTTTGGAAATCAAGACAAACTGCTAAATATAACCATGGCTCTCAGATTGTATGTTCGTATTGTGGGGAGACTGCACATGTGGAAACCCGTTGTCCATTCAAACAAATCTTACAGACCCAGGGAAACGGCCATTAACTGGGTTTGATATGGCCTAAATACCAGTTAATGAGCATTAAAGGCCAAAATTGGACTTCAGTACAATTGCCCATAAAAAGTCTCAAGTGCAAAGCATAGTTATAGATTCTTACGGAGATCAGCTTGATGTTGCGAGTAGTATACCTGTTTGTCTTCCAGTAGTGGGTAGTGGGGCCCGCAAAGTTGAACAACTTGTTATTAGTAATAACATGAGTGAAGTAGTTGCTAAAAAATCTCAAGTGCCGAACACTGAAAAGTATTCTATCAAAGTTCAGCTTGATGCTGAGAGTTGCAAAACTGGTTATAAACTGGTTGATTCAGTGACTGGAGGGAAACAATTCCGCCTTAATTTAACATCAAGAGCCATGTCCGACTCCGAAAACCAAGTGGAGAATCGGGCGGCGGTCGAGAAGAAGGTCATGAACATTACCGGCAGTGTAAAATGGTTCAATGTGAAAAATGGACATGGCTTCATTATTAGGGATAATACCAAAGAAGACGTGTTTGTCCACCAGACTGCAATTAGCAAAAACAACCCTCGTAATTACAAGAGAAGTGTCGGAGATGGGGAACAAGTAGAAATTGATATCGTGGAAGGAGAAAAGGGGGACGAAGCGTCTAATGTCACTGGACCAAACGGCACCCCAGTGCAGGGGAGCAAGTACGCCGTGGACAGGAGGCGTTACCACCGTTGGTGGTAGGTATCCCAGAAGACGTCCCAACGGAAGGGACGGAGAGGACGGTGAGGAGGAGCACAGTGGAGACCAGCAGGGCGGTCAACAATGCCGACCCAGACGCCCGCACTTACGGAACTACTACCAACGAGGTGGCTTCAGGAGAGGTTACTGCGGTGGGCCACCTGGACAGATGATGCCTGCAGAACCTATGGGCCCTCCTAATACCGGTCTTCCATTCTATCGGCGGTGCTACCGGAGCGGACCTATGGCCAGAGGGGCTGGGTTTGGAGGCTACGTTCCACGGGTTGAAAAGGTAACGAGACAAACATTGCCAGTCCGAAGTCCGACCAAGGGTTCTTGGTACATCAGCACTCTGAGTGGACAGCTTAGAAATCTTGCTCACAGATTTGACATTCGCTTGATTCAAACGATCGCTTACGATGGGGTTTTCAAGACCGAAGGTTGTGATGGTAGATACAGCCAGGTGCCTGTTCCATAGTATTCGTTGCGAAAACGATTGTACCTGCCACTCATATTAAATTGTGTGTGACCAATACGATGGTTCCGTTGACTCATATTTAGCTTCAACAAAGTTAGTCTGTATACACTTGTGTGAACTGTTTGATAGGTGTGTACAGACTTTATCTATGACATATGTTTTAAACATTACAAAGATTTCCTATAACATCCAAATCGCTGAGATAGAAGATATTTAATTGTGGTGAGGAAGTGAAGACAACGAAATTTATGCTACTGTAATATTATGTTTGTCATAATTGTATAGATACAATTTTGCAACATTTGACACTATAACACTCGTGTGTATTGTTACTGTTATAAGCTGGCTTTCACCAGCCCCTAACAGTCATGCATTGTTTTGGGTAATTCCGGCCATGAGTGGGGAGTATTGTTTTGGGTAATTTCATTTTATAAGGACAATACTATTTCAGTAACTAGTTTAGGTCATTCAGTAAACTATTGAATATAACACTAGTTGCTACAGATATAGTAAGGATATGAAAAGCAAGTATGTTAGCACTGCTGTTTATTTAGTACAGAAATTGAACTTCTCCAGATTTGCACTGAACTGTCTGGTATCAAACACTATCATTTGCACAAAACGTCCATTAGAACACAGGGTAATCATGCACACAATACCAATAATATGTATGTTACCATTAACTCATTCTAGTAAACAATATCATATGTGATAACCTCAAGAAGATATCCTCCCCAGCCCCGCTAATCAGCTGAGCGCAGCCGTAGCGGACGAACCTATGGTTTCAGGTGGTTGCTCTCTGGACCTTCAACAACTCAATAAGAAACACTGAATGTCTAGGCACAATGCTTGCCCTTGGAGCTGTATCATATAACCCAGCCTTTACCAACATGGTGGCGACGTTTGGACTTGCCTGCAGTTGAGCTAATCGATGTGTTCAAGAATTTATACTCCTGCCATCTCATTAAACGGCTTATAATGTTTTCTCTTGTTAGTGTCGTTGCTTGATTAATTGGAAACTTTTGATAAGTTTGTGTGAAATGTGTAAGGAGGGATAAACAAGCACCGGTACGTTTCACCTCCTGGGACGTTACTTATATCACACCCCTGGTCTTGCAATTGCTGGAATGTTTTTTTGAATGAAATACAAAACCATTAAATTGCATAGTTACTGATTGCAATTGATGCAATGGATATATGTTAAACCGTCATTTGATGTGTATGGATACAAACGCAATCTATGTACTGAGTGTGCAGTTACGAATACGTTTATATGTTATATATTTAAATGTGAGTCCACGCACACTTTTGCTGTCTAGCTAGTGGCACATTTCTAATATACAACGCTGGAATTGCCGAACGAATACAAGACTAAGATACAGTTTACATGTGACGATATTGATTTTAAATGTCGTGTTATATGCGAGGTTAAAGGAAGTCCCTGTATTCCATACTCTAAGGGTCCCAACTGAAGACCTTTGACGGATAATGGATTGCTATTGCCATTATGCATCAATTAAAACATTGGGGCATTAGCATGTAATCAGAAAGTAAACGTTTCTTATGATAATGATTCAAAAAATCGATTATCATTTAAAAGCCCCACGTTTTTTTACAAGTATTCAATTAATATTTAAATGACATCTGCCCTTAAGTAAGACAATCGTGTCTCCTTTGCTGAAAACTTGTTGTTTGTAAGAAATGCATAGTGCTCCATTTATGTTCCAATTTATACAGACAACAAACAGCTGTTTATTAGGGAAAACTAAAATTTCCCACAAGCACCTACACTGCGGTAGATGTGACAGGCTGCACCGAGTACCTTGCCAATGCCAAGAAAATCATCATCGTCCCTGGTATGGTACGGACTATGCGTCCCCAAGGACCAGTTCCCCAATACAATTGTTGAAAGAGTCAGTGTTTGATATGAGAACTATTAAAACTATGACTTTGTAATAACATAATATTTATGGGATGGTAACTAAGTACAATTTAAAGAATATCATAGCACAATAACTGATTAAAAAGCGCGTATCCTTAGCATGCATGTCTAGTTTATGTGTTTATATTGTTCTCACGCAACATGTTAATATAGTCTATTTAACTACATCTAAGGCGCATAACTCGCTGAATGTGCCAGTTAGCGGCATTGTTTGGTGTAGTGTAACCATGCAAAGATGCCTCGTAGTGGTGTAACGCCATTTCATAATCACCTTCCATTTCATAGCAGTGTCCCAGTAAGCTCATGGCAGTCTATGGGTGATTCAAGTTCATCACATCTATTGTATCCCATATGTAAGAACCAAAGACTCTCAACGCATGCAACTGTTTGTCACGTTCGCCGAGTCCTCCATACACGAGGTACTGAAGATAGTAAAGGAACGGACGAGCATCCACCTCAGCACTGTTCATCCATTGTATATCTGCGTAAGATCGCTGTGCCACTTTCGCTTCAGTGATATTGCGATTCATTTCAAACAACAATATCAAAGGAGTGCAGTACGATTCTTGTCTAACAAAATTGACACGTAGTACAAATGGCGGTTCACTGAATCCGTTGTCCTTGTTACCTGATAGCATATTAGCAAACATCTGGAGATCACCATGTACATGCCCTTCTTTTTGTCTACAACCACACACATCCTTTACTTTACTGTGATACCTCCTCTCCACATCCTCCAACATTCTAACTGCCGCGTGGATATGTCCACTACAGTACAGCATAGACGCCAACTTCAAGCGACTAGACGCCACATCAGTCTTTAAGGAATATTGGAAACGCCTTATAATTTCGCTGTCAATGACGTTTCGTACTCGCAAACAGTAAGATGATTGAATTGAATTGTGTAACGCATACAGGTGTTCAATATATTGTAGAGCAATAGTTTTCAATATGACATTGGTGGAGCTTTCAAACACATTGAGTATTACATATTTTACTTGATAAAGGGTTGTTTTTGAACTTTGTATTTTATGTTTTAATATTCTTAAACGGATTAAAAACATTTCTAAGCACTCACACTTCAGCAGTAAGCTAATGCTGTAAGATAAGGATGCACGCCTTATTTCCCCATCGTGTGCTGTTAGCTGTACATAACACGCTTGTAACCGACTTCCTATGTTATCTATACCAATATAAAACAAATCCTGTAAGTTGTTCCTGATCATGGAGTCAACGTACACTAAAAGGCGTCTCTGCTGAATCTTAGAGAGTTTCCCATCAAACAAGTTCACTCCTTTTATGATATAATGCGGGAGCCTTCCCAATCGCAGCCATTTCCGAAATATGTGTAAACAATGCCAAAGTAGAAACATGAGGTTAGGTTCGATCCACAGAGAAGGATGTGTTCTTTCTATGATGTAAAACATTAAAGTTTTACTATGAAAGCTTGTTATCGAATCGCCCACAATGTTAGCAAATATGGATTTGTTTATCAATTTTAAAACAATGTAGCATTTAATTTGTGTCATATTTAAGCTAAACATCAGCATTCGTTCTATCAGATTCGGTGACAAACGCCATTCATCGCGCTTGTAATCACTGTCTGGATGACCAGCTGGTACCAGAAAACACGGAGCTACCCGTGCAGCCTCAAGCAGCTGAACCGGCGGCCAGAGTCTACCTCTACATCTGTCTATCCAGTGTTGTATTTCAGTTATAGGTTTGCTTACGTGAACTGCCGCTACAACATCCCAGTTTGGGTAAGTACTCACAGAAGGCCCATTTCTGATAGCCTCTCTTCCATCTTTAATGAAATGTTCGAGTCTCTGTTTATATCGTTCAGCACTCAACAGTACTTGCCCGGAGTCTTTCCTAACGAACATGTCATCCCACAGACTGGTCTCCGTTTCCTGTATTGTGCTTTTGATGACTTGCAGCAAGTACTCTTGAGGGGATGTGATGTCGTCGTGGAGCATCAAAAGGTTTACTTTCCCAGCCTCCCAGTCTTGCCAGACTCTCATGATATTCACACTGTTACTACTCTGTAGGAAATCAATATCAGACTGGAGACCGGGAATGGTGGTCCCTTCCGATTGGCTCCCGAAATGAAAATATTCCACATTGCTTCCCTCACAATGACTTGCTATCGTCATCATGCCTTCTCTCCATAAGTAAGTTGCTCTCCGTTCAAGTACAGTACCCTGCCCAGCTCCACTGTCTTCAAGTACTTCCGACATCCGGAGCGACAATTCTATGAAGTGCTCTGGTATCTAGATATACAAACACAAGTTAAAGTTTGATCAATGTTGACAATTTTTCAAATATCATTATCATGTTGGTACGTTTTAATTCTACATATGTATATAATCTGGCTGATATACAAAATTATTGTATTGGATAGAATAACAATAAATACTCTTATAATTTTTGACAAAAATGGCATCTTGTTTGATAGTTGTGTATACAAAAAATGCGGTGGGTGTAATATATATGAGACCAAGTGTGTTCCTGGTAGCTGGGATTAACTATTTTGAAGTATCATTAAAATATGTTACGTTGGTAAACATGTACACTATATTAATCAACCCATACACATACAATCTGATGAAGTCGGTTTTTAAATCGTCATCGTTTCCTGTTTTAAGAAAATTCAAATTTAGATGCAGGATGAGTGATTAAAAACAAATAACTATATAAATTTATTTCATGCTTAGTAGTTTTTGTCAGTCGATCTACCGACCAATTAGTCCGTTCACATGTCTGTCGGTCCACTCTCCTGCCTATCTATCTTTTTGGTGTCTTCCTTGGCTTCGACTAATGTCGTTAAAGCTCGTATCGTCTGTAGATCAATGTGCATGCGACTTAAACCGTCAGCATATGCGTTGTTCTTTCCTGAACAGACTTGTCACTCATATTTGTCTTGTAGACAATTTGTGTTTTTCCGTCGGTCGGTTCCAATTTGCGTCCGTCCGTTAGTCCGTCATTCCGTCAGTATGTCTATCTCCATCTCTCTGTTGATTGTTCCAACCGTCTGAGACCGCTAAATTGTATTTCCTATATGCAATATAAACTATACACAAGATGGCCACGATGACTCTGAAGCTTGGGGAAAACCAATTGTCCAAACTTGACCTGGTGAACCTGGTGACTAAGATTTTGACACAAGTGAATCAGATTTGAACTTGGCTTAGGTAGAATCAAGATTAACATTGTTTACAAGTTTCAACCAGATTTTGACATTATCGTGGCCGCTATAGTTGTAACCACGTTATTCTAAGATTTGGCGCTCTAGTGTTTTGACGTTTTGATTCGAACTCGGTATAGACATGATATAAACATTTTGTTTTTGTTATTAAAATTGAATCCGAAATTAAATCATCTTGCATGGTAACATTTTTTTGACCTTTAAACCTTGTTTTTGTGATGCACATAATCCATTGTCAAAATCAGCTAAGATATTGTCAGGTTAAAAAAATAACACAATATCATCAATATTAAGTCATAATTGAGGCCTATAAGGGGGTTTAAAGATTTTTTTCTAAGGTTAAACCTACTCGCCTAGCACTTGACCAAGATTCAAACTGGACCTAGCTATGGTTACGATAAATAGTCTGACCCAGTTTCATGAAGATTGATTAGAAAAGGATTTCTCTCGAATGATATATGTGTTTTGAATATTATATATCTTTTGACCTTGTTTTTGAGGAAACTATACATTAGCCCATATTCAAACTCAGCATAGATATTGTCAAAATAAACATTCTGACCACGAGTCTTTAGATTGAGTAATACATGTTGTTTCTACAATAATAACAAGGTTTTTCTATAATTCAATCTTGGGCACTCATTACCCAGATTCGAACTCTTCATATGCATTGCCAATATAAACAATCCAACATCAAGACTGAGTGATACATGTGGCCTCTAAAGCGATCATTAGCCTTTTCTATGATTTGATCGAGCGACCTTGTTTTTTTGCAAATGATCCAGATTTGTGCTGAGGTGTGCTAATACAAACAAAACATATACCTGCATGTTTGTTTCAAGTTTTGATCCCGTCTGTTGAACCTTAATAAACCAAAATAATATCATAGAAACTGGTGTATACCAGGCAAAATGCAGATGAACATGTTACAATTCCAAAATTATTTTAATACAATTACTCACTTGTCAATTATAAAGTCGACTTAATCTTAGTTACATGCCTGTCTTTAGCGGTAAACTCATTTGCATTTCTTTCTTTCAGACTAACACGTATAAATATCACACGCTAAATAATTATAAACCACAAACTACTTTAAGTTTTCAAGTGTTTCACAGTATAAATAACAATGCTAAACGGGAATGAATAGGTATATTTTAATTAAGTTATTTTAACAATAACTGACAGATTCCTTTTCATTTATATTGGCACGTATCAACGGTTCGTTTTCCGCTGAGAAGAATGTAGTGGGTATTGAACAATTATCGGAACGGCGAACAATTGGCTATTAAAGCAATAATCAACCTTAACGCATAATCAATGTCTTTCTGACTCAATCTTTTAAGTGTCTAATAACATAATTCGTGGATTATACCTACGTGTTAGTTGCGTCAAAAAATCCTTAAAAATTAAAATGGCCTAATACTTCTTCATAGATTAAGAGTCAATAATACTCGATCGCTAATTTAAAGTATATAATACACATATCTCGTTTAAAATCGAACTATTAAAAGGTACTACAATTGCATTTAAATTGGATAACATTATGGGAACACGATGGCTTAANCTAAAAATTGCCGCCGCACGACGCACGTCGACGGACGCCGGACACAGGATGATCACAATTGCTCACCATGTCTTCTTTGTGCTGAGGTGTGCTAATACAAACAAAAGATATACCTGCATGTTTGTTTCAAGTTTTGATCCCGTCTGTTGAACCTTTATAAACCAAAATAATATCATAGAAACTGGTGTATACCAGGCAAAATGCAGATGAACATGTTTTAATTCCAAAATTATTTTAATGCAATAACTCACTTGTCAATTATATAGTCGACTTAATCTAAGTAACATGCCTGTCTTTAGCGGTAAACTCATTTGCATTTCTTTCTTTCAGACTAACACGTATAAATATCACACGCTAAATAATTATTAACTACAAACTACTTTAAGTTTTCAAGTGTTCCACAGTGTAAATAACAATGCTAAAAGAGAATGAATAGGTATATTTGAATTTAGTTATTTTAACAATAACTGACAGATGCCTTTTCATTTATATTGGCACTTATCAACGGTTGGTGTTTCGCTGAGAAGAATGTAGTGGGTATTGAACAATTATCGGAACGACGAACAATTGGCTTTTAAAGCAATAATCAACCTTAACGCATAATCAATGTCTTGCTGACTCAATCTTTTAAGTGTCTAATAACATAATCCGTTGATTATACCTACGTGTTAGTGGCGTCAAAAAATCCTTTAAAATTAAAATGGCCTAATACTTCTTCATAGATTAAGAGTAAATAATACTCGATCGCTAATTTAAAGTATATAATACAAATATCTCGTTTTAAATCGAACTATTAAAAGGTACTACACTTGCATTTAAATTGGATAACATTATGGAAACACGATGGCTTAAATATTATTTAACTTAAGATTGTCTTCAAACTATCGGAGCTTTTATCAAAGTATTAACTCATATTTCATTATTTTCTTTATTAATGTGACAATAAAACAAGCACACACCTTGTTCTTTGTTCCTGATTCCTGAGGCGCGGCGGGCATATCCATTGGTCGTGTTGACATGTTGCTTGTATCAATACGTACTTCTTCCAATTGGTGCTTAAAATTAGTCACAGGCGACACTGATATATGGGGCAATAATGTAAAAGCTATACATCTTTTTAACTTCAATATCAAGAAAATACTTGAAATTTCTTGTTTAAAACTCTTTCATTTTAAAGGACAACTTCTTAGAAAAAATATAAATTTGGCATTATACATCTTATTTTTTAAAACAAGCTAAAACACAATTTGCATTCAGCGATAAACAAAAAACGTTATATAATGATGGGCCTGTTTGTTTGACACTTTTTATGCTTATTTGTTGACCTCATCGTTGTGAATAATCTGTTTATCCATAGGGTGAGCAGGGTCAATAACCATGCAGATAATCGCGGTTTGTTAAATCAAGGAATACTGTCATTTTGCGTATGGTTCTTTAGTGATGAGTTCAATACCCATTATGAGTTTGGACTTTTTATTGTTTTCATCATTTCTCATTTTGTAATGCTATATTTTAATTAATTAATTTATATAATTATGTTAGTAAATTGCATTTATGTTAAAATACATACTGATGAGTAACAATATATATAAGGGAACTGACCACAACATTTGTGAATTGAACTATTCCATTTAACCATGTTTATTAAGACAGAACAGTTCAATGTTCGTCGGTTTTATTTCAACATCATGTATTGTAAGTATAAAACAGGCACAGTACTAAATTTGTTTTTAAATTTCATAAATAGGACCTTGGATGTGTTTCACTTGTAGCATCAGACTAGCAGATTATGTTCATCTTTTCCGCATCTTTTGTTGGTAGGTTTTTTTCCCCCCGAAAAATCGGACTATCGTTAATGTCGAAACCCCGTCAGTGATTACAAAATTTATTGAGGGTGCTAACTTTCTAATAGGTCACCATTGTACTGTAGCAAGATTGCCATTTGGGTATACAAGTTTTGGAAAATCGATTGCTTGTTGTGAGGATCGTAAAAACGATACCCCAAGAAGGAACTAATGAAAAAGTGGCATGCCACACTTTATCCATTATCTGTTAAAGACATTTATTGTGTGTATTGTCAAACGTGTATGCCGATTACTCTCGGGTAGTCGCGGGTAATAAAAAGTCACAAAGTGGCCCGATTTTTTTATCCAGTAATTTGTCAAATCAGTTGTAAACATGTCTTAAATTTGTCGGATAAATATAAGTACATACTGCACTTACTTCACATTATCTATAGTTTAATGTGTACACTATATTAATACTATTTAAATATATCATGGTTCTCCAAGACTTTAAGATAAACACTAAATGGTGCGGAACAGGTTTAAAAATACCACATCTGGAGTCAAAATGTGTTTTATAGCGAATTAATTTGTGTATTTATATTTAACATGAGTATTGTAATTGAGTTAATGATCTACAATTACGTTTTATGTTCAAATATTAATTTCATCAGAACTCTTAAATAAATAATTACTCATTTCGAAAATACAAAACTTAAGTTAAAAATAAAAATAAAAGTGTAGTGATGACTCTTCTGCCTCTGCTGCTGATGATGATGATTAAACTGATGACGATAAATATGATTATGATGATTATAATGATGATGATAATGATGATGATGATGACGATGATGATGATGATGATGATGATGATGATGACGATGACGATGAAGATGATGATGAATTACACAGGCTAAAGAAACATAAACAGACAAAGGAAAATTAAATATACCTTATCATAAGTTACATGTCTTCTTTTGAAACCAAAACGGTCTGATACAGGGTCCGTAAATTAATATCGGTCAGCAAGAAGCTGTGGATTAATCTTACCACAAACCATTCTTTCTTTAGAATCAACATAACAACATGAGCAAAGTTGCATACACTGTTTGTTATTAAGACGTATTGTAAATTCAGTGCAGTTGCTTAATGTTACTAACTTATCGTGAAAACCTAATAATGCAAAATACGCGGTCAGCATGTGACCTGGCTAAGCCATTGAAAAACGAGTATTCCGTACAAAGTAAGATAAAATGAGCGTCACAGGCTTCGAAATATGTAAATTGTTGAAGATTCTTGCGTAATCTAAAATAGTGTGATTAAGAAGAACATCGTGTATGATCAAGTGTTAAATGTAAATATTAATACAATTCGATATAAAAAGCCTTAAGTTAACGTTCTAGACTATTCCACAAATGAAAGTAAGATAAAAAGAACACCTTACTAATTTGAATATAATTGCGGAAAGCTTACCTCTTATTGTCCTTTTTATACACTTTTCAAACTTCGTCAGATATCTACCTTAACCTGAGCGTTGATTCAATATTTAATCTTACAAAGAACTGTCTAAATATAAAGTATCGATTCACGTGATTCCCACGATAATAACACAGCATTTAAATCAAGTCATCAAATATAGTTGCCGTTTTGACTGGTTAAAGTCAAACCAAAGTGAAACAATACACAATTAAATGAACAGTATCTGTATAGTCTAATAGCTTTATGATTTATATTGATATGTTCGGTATTTAAATGCGCAGGCATTAAACTTAAATAAACAGGACTGCAAATATTTGGTGTCACATTTTAACGACCTATATTCAGCTTTGTTTTAGCACCAAAGTACACAAATCGGTTTAAGTATATTAACGACTGTCGAAATCTCGCAAATCTTCAACAACCGAATTATCTATTCATGTTACATCAAATCGGCTGACATATATATTGTTTTTATTTTATATGTATTTATATATGTGTTTAGTTACTGATTTACACTACTGACCAATATAATATATATGTCAGTACATTTTATGTACATAATGATGTTATCACATTTTACAGAACATCTATATACACAGTATATATAAGACAACACAGTGTTTTCGTTACGTTTGTTTACAGGGCTCGACACACACTTTTTAATCCACTGCTTCAATTGAGCTAGGGTCATAAACGTTCACTTGTCTTAACGAAAACGTTTCTTGTCCTAGCCTTACACTTTTATTTAATATATTTTTTAACTTTCTAGTAATTTCACAACATATATATAAGGGAATAGAACGATAAATAGAGTGTACTTTTATGGTGTCCCTCAATCTTTAAGTTTCATTAAAACAGACCAATGATGCACAATGACTGATATTGTAAGCTATCATTTTACTCTATAATATATCACTATAATGTTGAAATCATATGAGCAGTGATAGTTTAACAGCCAATTAGTGGGCAATTAGTGTGCATAACAAGTCTTTCATTTATAAACGCACACAGCGACTAAAACTTCGGAATGAGTGTTATCTGTTTACAATGTATACACGAATTCGACTGAAATAAACTGCAAGCGGGTATGACGTTAATGAATACAATTAAAGGGAAGGTACCACAAACACTGTTGTGAATTGAACTTTGCGAGTTTTACTCCAGTGTTAACACCTCAGACTAGTGTGTATCTGAATATTTAGCGATTTATTGTTTTAAATTGAACATCAAGCTTTATAAGTAAGTTCCAGATAAGTTCTTCGATTGTTTGCATTTTTATTAGAGAAAAGAAGACCTTTCTTTGGTTCATTGGTTCATCCGTCGAACAAGAAGACTATTTATTGACTTGTCCGGACCTATAAATTAGGTAGATTAGGTAGAGCACCGATTTCCCTTTTGATGTGGACGATTGGATTAACTCAAAAACGTATTAACTACCATTTAAATGTTGCTCAGCCAAAGTGTCCATACACTCTGAGTGAGTGAATATTTTGTTGTATATTTCTTTAATTAGTAAACAAGTTTACTTCTTTCATTTAACTATTGAAGATAACACTAGTTGCTTTTGAGAGACAGTAATGATAGTGTACTACTCCAAATTTGCACTGAACTGTCTGGTAAAAACATTATCATTTGCATAAAAGTCGATTAGAACGCAGGGTTAACATGCATACAATTGTAATAAAATGAATATGACCATAAACTCATTTTAGTAAAAAATATCATGAGCCATGTCCTCAAGGTGAGATCGTCTCCCAGCCCCGCAAATCAACTGAATGCAATAATCAGCCGTAGCGGACGAACCTATGGCCCCAGGGAGTTGCTCTGTGGACCCACTGACGTTGACCTTCAACAACGCAATACGATAAACTGGAGGTTTCGGTACAATGCTTGCTCTTGGAACTGTATTATCTAAACCAGCCTTTACCAACATGGTGCCGACATTTGGACTGGTCTGTGTTGTAGGTAAGCTAACCGATGTGTTCATTGATTTATCTTCCTATCAGCTAATTGAACGGCTTAAAATGTGTTCTATATATTTATATATTTTTTTGATAAATTAAAAAAATGAAGTTTGTGTGAAATGTGTAAGGAGGGATACAAAAATGCTGTTACGATCCTACTCCTGGGATGTGACTAAAATCACACCCCATGGTCTTGTGATTGCTGGAGTGTTGTGCTAAATGAAATATAAACCCTTTTAATTGCATAGTTACTGATTGCAGGTGATACAATGGATATATGTTTAACAGTTCATTCACATGTATGAATAAAACGCAATTTATGTACTTAGTCTGCACGAATATATCATTATCAGATACAGATAAATTCGAAATGATACCCATTTATATTGTAAAGTATGTTTTGAAATAGGGATTTTATTCAGAAAGAATGTGTGCATTTTAATGGTATTAATTTAAACCGATTGCATAATGTTTTGTTATCTGTTTGTCGTTGGGCCCATTCCGACCCATACACCAGCCCGTCGGTTTGTTTGTCCACTAGTCGAAAAGTCTGACAGTCACTTCGTTTGTCTTGTCTGTCTGTGTGTCTATGTGTCCGTATATATGTATGCCAGTCCCACCCAATCGAACAATCCCGTCCGCTTGCCTACCAGTCTACCGCCTGATCGTCTATCTTGTCCCTCTTGTCAGTCATGTTTATCTGGTCTAAATGTCGTGTGTGTCTGTCTTTTAGTCTCTCTTCCCGTCCGTATGTAAGTCCGTCGATCTGTCTGCGTGTCTAGTTATATGTCTCTCTCTCGGCTGGCTAAGATGCCTGATGACGTTTTTTGTGTGAGTTTTTATGTTAAGTATAAACTATAAATAAATAGAAAAAATAAGTGTAATACCATCATGTTTGTTTCAAGTTTTGATCTCGCTTGTTGTTAAAACGCGTGGATGTAATAAAATAAATTTACGCTCTTCTGACACGAACAGTGCCTTTGTAATGGAAAACATGTACCTAGGTAAACCCACATACTGTACTTAAACTATTGTTAACAACGCAATATGCAATGAAAATGTAATAGGGATTATAAATACATGGTAATACGTTCGTCAATTACATAGTCAACTGACTCTAGGTTACAAACATGTTTTAGGCTGTCAAAGATCAGTATGTATTATTCATTTTATATAGACTATGCCAAACGAACATGTAAAAAATATAATAAGATCAATTATACCTACAATCCGATTAAGTACTTAGGTTTTTCCCTTGTATAACAAATACTTTGCGTCAAAAAGAAATCTTAGTTGAACATAATTTAATTATAATGTAAATAACTGACCGATAAGTATAGATTGTGGCAATTATCAACGCTTTGGTGTAACACTTATAAGATGGGCATTAGACAATTAACCACTTGCCAAATAACCGATCGCTCCGCTAACCTACTCTTCAGACGATAGCAGATGACGCTCTTTAAAAGGATAAATCCGGGTTATTGCGGATATAATTTAAACCATGTAAGCTGAAGAAGAGGGTATATATAATCAGAAATATATTGCGTCTTAATTAAATATATCAATTTAAACCATATTACATTTTACATGTACATTTTTTGACTTATTTAAATTCAGACTCAGATTACATAACTTTCTTTTTTTTTTGGTAAATCTTATTTGTTTTGTATGGAAAATGTAGATATTTACGCGTAAGTAACACTCAATATACGTCACCAAATGCTACATGTACAATAAGATGTTAAGAACATTTTCATCATATATTATGGTGTTTAAACGTCTTACGTGGATAGTTTGTCGTTTTGAACAATCATAACCACCGATATCTGGTATATCTAAGCCCTAAGGGCTTAAAAAACATGTCAGTCGTACTAACCTTAAAATTCAAGAGGGGAATGATACATTAAAGGGACTTAATCACAGATTTTGGCATGTTTTAAAATGTGTCATTAAATGCTTTAAATTGATAAATGTAAACATTGGAATTAACAAACTCCAGTATAAAACAGGAATAACATTCAAGAAAGAAATAAACGTTATCCGCACATGGGCTCGAACCACTGACCCTTTGGGTAAAAGTATAGCGCTTAAACCACTCGGCCATCAGTCCTGCTACATATCATTATGCATTTTATAGTTTATATAAGCAATCAAGTCACAAAATGTAACGATAAAAACAGAACTCTCAAATTATTCAATCGTTTCGCGTTTGTAACGCTTTATAATTTTTAGGTTTTTAAATCGTCAACAGATGTATATAATGGATATTTTAGAGCATGGTTAATGTTAAGTATTATTGTTTCCTGCAAATAACATAACCACAGCAAAAATGTGCAAATACGAAACAATTTCTTTTTCAATTTTGTCAATTTACCAAACTGTGAACAGGTCCTTCTAATCCGTATGTTAAAATTGATGTTCAAAAAAGTATAACGAAGGTATTGAACAACGTTATGTGAGTAGGTAATATTGTTGAAATGTAAAGTCTTCTTGTTTATACACATTTTATTAAAATACGACTATTGGTAAAGCAACATAGCGAATTTCAATTATTCTGCATACGTAATTTCAGTCTCTGAGATGTTTGCATCAAATAGTGTTCTTTGTATTACTTTTTATGCTTTTCACTCCACAATGACATCTTGCATGAAAGTCAAGAGTGTAGATGCAACGTTTACTCAAATACTACAACACTAGTTGTCGCACAAAATGGCGCTGCGAAGGTGTATTGAAAATCAATATCGTTTGGTTTGATTGCAGACTTATCAGCCCGTTTGATCGGCAGCTGGCGAGTTTACAATTATGCGAACGATGAAACGATTATTATTCCATACATAACCAACGCGTAACGATAAAACATTTTGACTCTACCAAAATCGTATGCTATTTGTCTTTTAACATAATACGCCTATTCTCTCTACTTGTCAGAGGCGTCAGAAAGTCATTACATGACCCCATATCTTATACTATCGATACATGTATACCAACTTATTATATATCGCACATTTAAAGCATATTAAACAAACTTACTTTACGGTATATATCTTTTTGAACCGAACCTAAACCTCTTAAGTTTGATAGATAAAGCATTAACCACAACTTAAACGAAAACTAAAACTGAAAAAAAGCGGTTTTCGCGACAATTAAAATAACACATGAGGTTTATCGAGCTCTATAAAACGAAGAGTAAACGTTCCAGAGGATGACGAAAATACACCTAGCGGACAATTGCCACGATTTGACATATGCAAATATTAAAACAGTTGTCACCATTAATTGTGGGTAGAAAATTAAGCTCAAATAAGACTCAATTTATTTTCTTAAGAACTACAGATGATAACAAGTGTGGACATTATTACACTTACGGTCGTAAGATTGTTTCATGATATTAACGTAAAGATGAAACAAACACAGACGTATTTCATATTTACAATGGAATATGACGCATTCACTCTATGTACAACGATACATTATCAAGAATATCCATGCGCGTAAAACTCCTTCCTATATTTATAACATTTAAGTAGAAAAATCAGTACCTGTTTATTTAACACAGCCTTAACCTGCATTTTCCATGTATTAACATATGTGCCTTTAGATTTTCAAGATAATCATTTAAATTTAGTCAGTAGTGTCGATATATTGATTCGGTCTAATTATATTGTACAAGAGCACTGTAAATCGTTGTGCACGCAATATAACATATTTTAAGCGTTAGTTGGTTTAACGATCGATTTGCGATAATTGAACAATCAATTATTAGTATAGCAGAGCAGAAGATTATGTATTGAACATTGCAAAGACACGTCGTGACTTACGACATATGTATCACTTACACCATGTATGTTTAAGTATTCAACAATCATATTAAGAATCGATATGTCTGAAATTAAATTATTTGTATAAATGAGATGTATTTGCGTTTCTTCGTCTGTAGGGTTAATCAAATGATGCCCTATATCACAGAAATTATTATTAACATTATTTCAACAGGTGCCGTTGCATCCCGCCAATGCCAGAAATTGTAGTCACTGGCTTTATACAAATCACGTTAGCTGAATCCCGATTACACAATTAACATATACACATATTTAAATACGTACTGTGTGGATATATGTTAGTCAATACAATATATCGGATATCGCGATGAATTTGACAGTTGAACTTTGAGGATCGACACAGCCAAGAAATAACCCCTTATCCTACCCTTCTAGTTGTTATGGAAGTTTTGTATTTTGTTCATAACTGAAACATTGTTAAGGCACGTTCCCATAGTGGATTAAAAAAAATATCGACAGTAAACGCTTGTTGACATATTTAATGTAAATGCCAATCCGTTAAATGCGTTATCGAAACACATCTTAGGACACATGTTAAAAGGAACAAACAAAAATAGCTTTCAAATTTTAAAGAATTCGTGTTACTACAAAACGGTTTTGAATTTCGTTCTTATTCGCAAATACAAAACACATGTTACTTACGCCATCATACCATTAATTTGTTGTTAAGGTATTGATAAAAAAATGAAAATAGAAAAGAAATAGTGAAGTCTAAAATGTTAATATAATATTTTCTAATTAATAATTGGTATGATAACCAATTAAAAACGACGTAAGACCAAACACAAATTATGCGCATATAACAGTACCATTCTCATAGTTGACGTTCACGTTAGAATTGTTTCCTATATTTGTATTGTATGAATTAAAATAAACAACTCTTTATCGTTTTGATACGTAGCTTTAAAACTATTAATGCTTGACCCATACTCTTTAGAACTATATCGCTATCAAAACAACAACACATCAAAACTAATGAAGTATGCACATAATTGTAGTTGTTCCTTTATACCAATTCAATTAATATCTTTAATCGTACTTATTTTGTAAGTAACGCGTTATTACCTTTTTTTTATGATGATTTGTATTACTGTTATAACGCTATGCGAAGTGCACATACAGGAAATCACGGTTTTAATTACTCCATATAATCATGATTGGAGATTCGCGTATACACAACTCTAGTTCCTCGTTCTTATTTTCGATGTTTTCGATCTGATATTTATTTGGTTAGGTTATTGAAATGTGTATTCATATTTACAACTGTAGCTGTGTCAATCGTAACTCGGAATTAACATCCAACATGTATTAATGTATGAAAGTAAAGCAGGATGGACTTTCAAAAGATAATGTGTATGTTTGTGTCACTTATTTCAAAATGTTCCTGAATGGTTACTCAATGTGTATAAATGTGTCATTTTGTAAAAAAAAATAAGATAAAAAACAGCACTAACAGTTTTAATTATAGATCGATCCCATCGAGATTTTAGCAGGGGGCAGTGTATGGAGTTAAACGTATGTGAACACATCCCCTGAACAGTGGATGCAAAATGGAATAAACATCTAAAACTATCTTTGCATGCTTTATAAAGAAAACATATGTAAGCAACAGATTGTAAATATTTATTATTGAACATTTGGTAATAATAACTTCGTGTTGAGTATAAGTTTAACACAATTAAAACAGAACAGTTGCTACCTCTAATGCATAAACATGACGTTTTATTTTATTGGAAACATATTGGTGACTTGTCACCTGTTTGATATTAAAATAATTATTTTGTAAATTGTCACCATGCTAAATCATACTCTGATAACGAATGTGAAAAACGACAACACGTATAATTAATCACATTCAATGTTAACTCGTGTTTCAGTTCAAAAACAATACAAATATAATAATATTGCCGCTTTATCACTTAGAGATTGTAGTTCAAATGTCTCTAAGTTCGCAGTCTTTGAACAANAGGGGCTTCGCCCCAGGCCAAAAAAAAAAATGAAACACAATTATTTTACATGTTATGAGATGACCAAAATACTACAGTTGAATGAATTGAATCTTCATGTTCATATTCAATTGCAAATGTTCAACATTAAACATATTTTGAAGGGAATACTACTACTGTCACCATGTTGGAACATACTTTGACAAGGAAAGTGAAAAAACAACGGCACTTATCGACAAACCTCAGCATCCGTGTCGAAGAGGTACCATTATATTAGGGTATTAATCACATTCAGTGTAAACTCTTGTTTAAGTCACATCACCATAAAGATGAATAACATTTTTGCTTTGGCACTTCGAGATTGTAGTTCAAATGCCCCTAACACCGCTGACTTTGAACAACTTGCCACAGAAGTCGAATTAAATGCAGGATGGCCGCATTTCTTTGAGGTAGCATTTGTAAAGATTTCTTGTAAGCCTCCCACGCCGATGTAAATTTCTGTTCCAGCTCAAAACAGTGCCCTAGCATGTTTAAAGAGGTATCAAAGTGGGCGAATGATAGGTAGATATCGCCATTCGATGTCACGAATGTTGCGGGTTTAATGATTTCAGTGAATATCGATAATTTCATCAAAGCTTCCGTCTGTTTAGGTTCTTGATGTAGTTCCCTGTATGTAAGGTATTGTAGGTAGTAGAGATATGGTTCGATAGGCACACAAATGCTACTAAATGGTAACAGAATACCGGACGTTTTAATTGAAGTGTAATTGCCGAAACGATCACGGTACATTTCGCACCGCAAGAATTCAGGGACACACATTGCCTCTTTTTGACTAAATGACAAACAAACAGACCATATTTGTTTCGAAGACTTTTAAATGACTGTTTTGCTATCTGCAATGCTAACGACTCCGTTGGGGAAACGAAAAACTGGTAAATAAGATTAGATTGTTTATCTTCTTCTATCTTCTTTTCTATCAAGTCAAAATATTGACATGCTTCTTCATATTCTCCATTGCAGAAAAGGAAGGATGCGTATCTCATGAAGTTGCAAATGATATCAGAATCTAAAGCTTGAACATACACCTGTCTAGATTTAATGATGTCATCGTGAGTATATCCGTGCCCGTCTGCCTTCAGTTCTAAATACGCAGAAGCAATCATACTTGCAAAACTTGACATGATGTTATGCAATGCAAAGTTATATTTTCTGTATTTTTTTTAACGGGACGCGATAAAACGTTTCTAAGCGTGAAAATTCGGTTTCAATAAAAGCTCAAATTCAAATAAAAAAAAATGTAGTTTCCCTACAAATCCTACATACATAACCTAATAGCACTGAGCAATCTTAATATCCGTACAATATCTGCTGCCTTCATTTTGTTTCGCACTGCGCTCATAAAGCGTCTTTTCAATGTTGTCCATTTGTATGTTTTCGATCTTTGTCCGCAGTGAATTAATAACAGATGTGAGTTTATCCACCAATTTTTGAAACTCGTGTCTTTCAATTTTCCCGTCAAAAAGGTTAACATTCTCTACGGTAAAGTGTGGACAATTCCGGTGTATTAAGAAACGCCTTAAAGTTGCAAGAATAAATTTAACACAATTTATTAGATTGTCCTGCCTCCAAACTTCAGGCCGGGTGTTCTCAACAGCAAAGAAGAATGCTGTTTTGAAATGAAATGTACTCAGCCTGTCTCGATATTCTTGCACAAATGACTCATTTCTTATCATCTTTGTAAGAAAATATGCTTTTAGATGTACTATACCTTAACTGAACATAAATAGCCGCTCTGTTAGATTTGTGGAAATTCGCCATTGATAATCAAAATAATCGTACGTACATATGTTTGTACTTTTTGGGGGTCCCTGTGGAACAAGAAAGACGCCATATTTCTTGGCTTTTTTCAACGTCTTCTCCGAAGGCCAGTGACCGGGGCGGGGTCGTTGGAAAACGAACATGCATTGCTTAGGAAGACTTTTGCAGTAGCATGCGCAAACACGGTCTATGTTTCCTACACTTTCTGCAGGTCCGTGTCGTTTTGCTTGCGCAAATATAACTGTAGGTTTTTGTTCGAAAACGAACATTGATGTATGTGGAATCATGCCATCAGTGGTTTTCCAATCCATTTGAAAAAAATTATATATATCAACAGGATCCCGATAAGGATTCCAGTGTTCAAAACGCCTTGCTTGTGTTGATGGTTCAATCATTGTTAAAACGCAGTACTGTGACGCACAGCCGTTTGTTCTCACCATAATAACGACTTGGTGATCATTCCTCGGAAGGGGTAGATTTTCCGAATCAAGAAACAATTGAAACGTATCAAAACGATATAAGTGGTCTTCGTCAGACATCATTCCCATTGTTGTAGTGCCCTCGATTTGACTTCCAAAGATATACTTTCTTCTGTTGCGCCCAAATGCTTTGTATTGAAGTGTAAGTTCACGTTCATGAGAGAAACATATTTTCCTTCGAAACTGTATTAAGTGTTCATTAATGGCACAATAATCTAGAACACGTGATATTGCCTCTGAGAATTCTTCATCATTTGTCAATTCACCTGCCACATCATTGGGCTGTTTTACAAGCATTCCTCCTTTTCCTTGTTGTATGTTTCTGTTTGCTGCGCATGTTTCGAGACATCTTCAAAGAGAAAAAACTTACTGTATTTCACGCAGTCTTATTTAGGCGTGATGTTTAACTTGACATTCCTGTAATGGCGTGAGTTGTTAAACTTTAAATAAGTCAATCACGTTCTCATAGCGATCACGTTCTCATAGTTCTTATAATCACATTTTATTTCCAAAGTCATGTACATGTAAACAGTAGAGGGCAGTCAGACCTTCGGTTTCCTTCCTAAAATAACAAATAATAAAGCTAGTATGAACTCCAACTTAATAGAGAAATCAATATTTATATAGAAACTTATAAATACAATACTGGTTTATGTTATAATACTAAAATAGTTTTAAATGATCTTCCTTAACCTTGTGTGACACACCTATTTTTTACACATGAAAATAATATATATATTAATTATGACCATTTATTGATATAATCTCCATCTTAATAGTTTGGCTTTGAACCCTCAAACCATGAAACAATGGAAAAACAATTTGCTTATTTCGTACTTTTGACAACAATCCCGCTCGTACTCCAAACCTCACTGTCTGTGCCTGGTGACTCCTGTAACAAGGTTATGACATAAGATAGTGACAGGCATATAATTGTGTAAGCATTCCGCCTGCCTATGGTTAACATAAACAACTAGGACATTTTTAAATGGCGCTTGGTCTAAATTAAAGAGCCAAAAAACATATATCAAATAAGCCAACTTATTATGGAAACATTAATATATTTAACGATTCCGATTTGACAAGATGTCAAGCGCTTCAAATGTATTAGACAACACCTCCCACTGTCTTATGTGTCACTACTTCCGGCAAAACATGTTAATCTCAAGATTTCAAACATTTCTTGCAAAAAAGTAGGCTTAAACAAGTTGGATAAATATCATCAAAGAGCCGTTAGTTTCCCGAGTGTATTCCTCATTCAATTCGAATCGTTCGGCAATTAACAAGACAAGACAAGACAAATATTTATTCAGACTTGCACAGTGTAATTCGTCTGAACACTAGATATTTCACATACAATAATGTCACAGAGATAAACATAGTAATTATATAAACATAAGAAACATCGTATACGGTTATGGAAAGTTACAGAGATAAACATAGTAATAGCATTAACATAAGCAACATCGTATACGGTTACAAAAAGGCTAGGTAAAAAAAAAAAACAACAAAAAAAAAACAAATAATGTTTTATACCAGTCGNAAAAACACAAAAAAAAAAAAAAAAAAAAAAAAAAAAAAAAAAAAACTTGTTATAAATGAAGGATTACTATACAAGTTAAATAACAACATTAGCAATATTATTTCTTAAAATCAGAGCTTCTTTTACAAATTTGGCTAACTTAATAAGTTCAAATTTATTCGTTGTATTCAGCAACTGGTGGAATTTATAAACAGAAGGCCTAATGTAATTACATTTCTTTGAAAAGTTTTTTCTAATATCAACGAATAATGGACATTTACAGACAAAATGAAACTCATTTTCAATATCTAATTCGTTACAACAAAGGCAGTAACGTTCATTTTGTGGTATATTTTGACCAGCATATATTCCAGTTTGAATTCTCAGTGGCAGGCTGGAAGTTCGAAGCTTTGCGACGTAGTGTCTTATGGATTTAGGTAATACATCTTAATAATTTTCGTACACAAATGTTGACTTAAACACACGGTACATATCTAAAATAGAGCTATTTTCAACGGATCGAAACCACTCTTATTTATAAGTATCAATTACAACAGTTTTAAAATGTGGTATAACTATTTTAACATCGACGGAGCTTGGATTATTAAACACGTATGAAAAATCGTAAGTGTCTAACAATAGTTTAACATTAGATACCCAATTAGAACAACCGTTTTGACAACCATTTAATGCTTGTATATAAATTGATTTTAAAATTATGTTATCAGTTTTAGTTAGTTTAAACCAATATTTAACCATCTTAACATATCTATGGATAAATAGTGGGTATCTTTCTAACTCGCCGTACACTACAGCATTACATGTAGTTTGCTTAACGTTTAACAATCGTTTACGAAACTTTAAGTGTACCCTGTCCAATGCCATAGACTTTGCTTCTCCCCATATCTCACATGCGTTATTCAGAGTTGATCCAACAAAAGCATCGAATAGCTGGAATTGTGTTTTTGGTTTCAAGTCAAACTTCTTACATTTGTTAAATAAAAAATATTCATAGCTTCAAGTGCTTTCCCACATAAATATTCTTGATTTAAATTAAAATTTCCAGTGTAATTAAAAACGGTTCCCAAATAATTAAAATCGTTTACTACTTCTATTTGCTGACCTTCAAATGTCCATGTTTCAGATGGCAATAATCTACCCCGTTTGCGAAACATCATTATTCTAGTTTTATCGGTATAAACCTTTATTCCCCAGCATTTACAGTAATTTGAAACAAGATCCAAGTGTTTCTGCACTTCCTCGGGCGATTTACCAATTATGGCAATATCATCTGCGAAAAGTAACAAAATCAATACAATGTCATCAATACTTAGGCCGGAACAGACGTCATCCGGTAAAAACAATTCTTAGTCTTCTACAAATAAGGAAAACAGCAAAGGGGACATAACTTCACCTTGCCGTTATCCTACAGCGTAGTTAAAATAGTCTGAGTATGGTGAACAATGCTGAACACATGATTTAACATTTCCATACATATTTATTCTTAGCAATTTACCTTCTATGCCGGCCTTGTATATTTTCAGCCATAATGCATTACGATAAACAGTATCAAAGCATTTCATCATGTCAACGTATATTTAATAAAGTCTTTTATTTTCATTTATATATTTTTGAACCAGGGACATGGGGATGTATATAGCGTCAATTGTTTAGCGCCCTTTTCTTAATCAGAATTGGGCGTCAGAAATTATATCAAAGTTGCTACAAAAAGTTTCTAATCTATTGTAAACAACTGAGGTAAATAGCTTAGATAATCAACTACGAAGAGTAATCCCTCTATAATTGTTCACATCAGATTTATCACCTTTCTTACGTAGAGGGATTATAATACATTGCGTCCATTTCTCGGGGAAATGACCAGAGTTCAAGACAGCATTAAACAAATCACATATATGCAACGCTGAAATATCAATACATTCAATCAAATATTCGTTAAAAATATAGGCACTTCCATATGCTTTGTTTCGTTTCAATCGTTTTACAGACAATTTAATCTCATCAACAGTAAATGGTTGATCTAGTTCGGGGAAACGCGAATTCGGCAAATTGAAATAATGAGTACTGCAAAAATGTCCAGCCTCATCATAAACACAATCAAACAAACCATGGCTAATATCAGAGAAAAAACATTGAAAGTCTTCCAAAGGGATATTTTAATTTTTAGTTTGATTATTTGATTTAAAGTATTTCCAAAATTCTTTTGGTCTACGATTTTTTAAACGTTCAATCTCATTGGCCTTATTTCTGAAATATTGTTTTTTTTTTTCTATTGATTATGTGTTTGTACTTATTTTTACATTGCAACAATTGAAGTCTATTGTCTTCCGACTTATTACAGTTAAATTGTTTTAACATAGAAACATAGTGACCGTGTGCAATTTTACATTCCACATCGAACCAATCATTATGCCTAACAGCGCTACACTGTTCAATTTTTTTTTTAATATATTGGTTATAACATATTCTTTAACAAATAAAGGATCAGCAACATTACGTATAACATCAGTGAATGTATTTAACGCACTATTTACAGAGTCACAACTTGAACAATCTATATCCACTACAATTGTGTTAAACATAGGTAGGTTGCTAAAAATACCCATTCTAAATTGGTTACGCAATGAATCGTTTCATTTAAACTTCGTTTCAGTGTATGACAATTGTTCAACCGTTTTATTGTTAGAATACAATGTAAACGATAACGGTGCGTGGTCACTGAATTCATTAAAAACGTGTACTACAAATTCTTTAATAAGTGCGAAATTTCATTCATGGCAAACCAGATAATCAATTGTAGATAAACCGTTATGAGAAAAGTATGTAGACTGACTCGTATCACCTATTCTGCCATTGACAACACGATAATAAGAGGAGTAACATAGATCAAGCAGTTTAATTCCGTGATTATTGTGAGATCTGTAAACAGAGGCCCTACCAGAGTACATATCTGGGTCATAATCGATACCATCTATAAAACTCTTTATAACATGATGAATAACAAAATCAGGTTTGGACCAAATCCTACTATTAAAGTCACCACAAATTAAAACACGTCCTTTATTTTCATAAATAGAAATATCCTTTTCAAATAAATTTAAAAAATCTACACTTATGACATTGTATGCAGGTGAATTTTCGCACCAATCATAACATCCGCAAAGATAAATATCTTCATTCAAACCAAACAAATGTTGGTCTAAGTTTAACCAGATAATTGAATCATGGGGATTTTTTATAATCTCAATACCATCTTTTAAATATTCTTTAAAATATAAAACTACCCCACCACTACATCTACGTGCGTTCTTGTTCTGGAATTTCCTATAAAAAGTATGAGAAATATACCCATTTAAAGAAATGTTACTTGAAGAATTGGTACAAGTTTCAAACAAAAAACAAATATCATATTTTAACAGAGTATCAACAAATAAAGGATCGTTAATGTTGCATTGCGACAGCCCATTCACATTCCACGACAGGATCGCTAGTTCTCCCCCATCGTGCCCCTATTCCTTGACCGGACGACCGTCAACGTACAGCAACAGGGTATCGTAGGATATCCAGGATCGTTTGCCTTGCCCCTCGCCTCTTTCATTTTAGGAACCAGCCGTCTGCGCGTCGCTACCACTTCCGGTGGGAACTGCTTAAATACGTTGAAGTTTGAGCCGTTCAATTCTTTCCACTTTCCAATAACAAACACGTTGAAAGGTAATGAATACGATTTTACGTTGGAATTTAAAACCCGGTGTCTTTACACGTCACGTTATACAGGTATATACAATATTCAAGGTTGGCAGAGCCGAATAAAAAAATCAAAATGTTGCAAAACTGATAAAATGTTGTTGCAAGGTGTTGCCTCTTGTTGTGAGAAGCGTTTTTTTAATGATTTTGGTAAATAAGTGTTTACTGATTTTGAGAGATCCAATGCTACTGATTGTTGTTTGTGTTTGTGCCTTTTGCAAGGATTGTTAAGGAATTAGCCTTTGGTGAGACAGAGACTAGTTTAAGAAAAGAGATGTCCTCCAAATTTACAAATAAGCGGAAAGTAGCACAGAGTTTGAAAATTAAGATACACGAGAAAGTAGTACCCCCTGAAAAGTGTTTACGAGACTTTGTTGAAGTTGTTACAGTGCTATAATCATCAGATAACGTGCTGATTTATTTGAAACAGTGTATTAATAACAAGGATTATAACATCAGCAGAGAAAACAGTAAATGTTACCACAGATCATAAACATGTAGTAAACGTTGCAACGGTAGATAATAAGAGCAGTAGTTGTATTGTGTCGAGTTCTAGTATCGAGCTCAGAGGATTCAGACTAAAAATGTGTCAAACTCTATTGACTAAGATAATCTAAATATGCAAGAATTGGCAAAGTTTCAGAAGAAGGATTCGAGCGAAATTGGTTGTAAAATGTTAGTAAACCACATATAAATGATGTAACAAATGTATAGATGTTACCTTTGGTACAGATGGAAAGCATTGTTTGGGAAAGATGATGTGTTTTCGGGAAAAGGAAAAATATTTTTATATGAGCTTGTTTGAGTTGCAATAACGTGTTCCATGAAGTGGGAATTAATACGCTTTGTATCAGATACATGATAGTATTACGACAGGAAATTAAGGTGTTAAGATATAAACTATTTTTCTGTACTGGTTATAGAAATTATGCTAAAAAATGATGTAAGAAATGTGATGTAAACGCAGGAAAGCTCCTCAAGTAAGGAATAAAGCCCCCATGAAACATTGGAGCTAGATGGGGGAGCATTGCAATTGACTTTATAGGTCCATCGAAGAGTGAAAATAGATAGTTGATGGCAGTTGGTGACCAATTTACAAAATTGATAGCATGTGTTTCTTTCTCTTCCAAATATAGAAACTGTTACAGAAGCAAATGATTCGATCAAAAAATTGTTTCGCACGTTTTGTATGCTTTTATCAATTCATATTGACTAAGTTGTTCAGTTCGAGTCAAACTTAGTAAGAAGATTGTGTGACCCATTTGGCAGTCACGAAACCAGAACTAAACCATATCGCCCACAATCAAATGGTGAAGTTGAATGGACGAAAACACGATTACTAACATGTTAACTTCATTTGTGGCACAATTTTGCGACGAATGGGATCAATTGTACCTGCATGCTTGATTGCATACAGGCCAGCAATTTACCCAGCTACTCTGAATAACTTGTTTTATATGTCTGCGAAAAAGTGACTGAGTACTTTAAATTTTAAAATTACAGATAGCATTAAAAAGTGTCTGTATTATTGATATTATTTCACTAGTAATATCGTCTGATACATTTTTCTTTTGAAACAGAGGTCTTTTAATGGTGGGCTATTGAACATTGTTCATGATTATATTTATTAATGATTCATGCTAATTACTTCATGGGGGAAGTAATCAATTTATTTAATTGGACAAGTGAATAAATTTAATTTACATAGATTGACTTTCCCATTTTACTGTTTTACATTCGCTAAATGATTGATAACAAGAAATGGAAAGGTTTATTGGGCAACATGACTTTTGTTTTTCAAGTTTTTAGTTATTGATAATTGAAAGCGGAGATGATTCCGTAGTTGACATTAATTTATTTATATAAAATGAATATAACGTTTTAGATATATTATTACAATATAACATATGTTTAAATGTTCCGTTAAGTTGCTGATTATTTGCAAATCCAGTTCATTTAAGGAAATCAAATGTGTCTAGCATGCAATGTGTAGCCGTCGCTCCGGCCGTTTCTAATAAAAAAACACATGTGTGAATGTTAAGTGAAAACATAAACAAAATCTGTAATTCAATATGTATTTTTGGACATAAAAAAGGTACATTAATCGGCAATATTTTGCCAAATTGTTTGTAAGATTTAGCTCCCCGTAATAATCTATGTCATGTATGTTTCTTATCGATCGGTCCTTTCTGATTGGTTGTTTTTGTTTGTTAATTTTCGCATTGTTCTATAAATAGTTTTCTATTACACAATTTAATTGATAGTGTTATTCAAACAGTTATATAATTTGTTTCTAAAAAATAACTCATAACACATGTTTTAAACATACTCACACATCCTTAACACCCACACAAACATAAGTGTGCTCTAATCAAACACTTGTCTGGAGTAAACATGACCTACTTTCCAGTGTACACTGGCAATCATGTGATTAATCATCGTTATAATCGTTAATAATCAGAACATAAATGTAATCTTTAAGCAAATAAAAAAACAATAACTGTCCAGCACTTCTTGATAGTTATTTTAAGTGGACTAATTAAACTCACAGAGCGATGGGAAGGTCCAGACCGATCAGAACCGGGATATAAGTTGGTGTCATGAAAATATATTTATTATCAACAATAGAAGATACACGTACCTTTTGAAATCGAAGAAAATTTATACAATTTTCATTTTCAGATAATCGAATTCTCGTGGATAAGTTTACAACTGAAAATACTGTCCATATTTAATTTAATTCAAAAACGAAACTAGGTTATTAAGAAATAGGCCTAATTAAGGGGAACGATAAATAATTACAGAAAAGGTTCGGTTACATACTGCCATAAAATGACTATTCTCAAAACGTCTTATAGGGAACCGATTCCTTTGGGAGGGGCAATGATATTGCCTTTCATATTGCTATAAATCACTCTTATTATTTTGTCACAATGTAAATTAGGTACGAATCTCAATATTAAGAACATAAATCGTTGTTCATTATTTAAGAATTAAATGATATGTTATAATAACTAATACAATAATGAATATAGTATTGTTTTCTATAATGATACCTTTCAACACAAATCACACGACTCTCTCGTACATTTTGCGGAGGTTTCCTTTTGCCACCATGTAAGATATTTACATCATTTATAAAGTCATTCATTGAGATTTAAAATTGACGTCATAATATAACTAAATCAACACAGACGAAATGCTTTATTGGTAACTTACCATGAATTCAAATGACTTGCAGTGTTCTGTTGAATGATTAACTACCGAATGCGAATCGTTTTTTGCATATGTTGTTTAACCTTAACCAAAAAGTTTCTTGTTGCGATAGGCCCACACGTTTGCAATATAATGTCAAGCCTAAATTACCACAAAATGAAGGCACCAATAAACGTAATAATGGTTTAAACGATACCGTTTCGAATGAAAGACAAACTTGTCAAGTAGTTTTAGATTTAGCATTCCACTTTAAAAGAAAATCGTGTTTCTACCAAATGGTCTTACATCTGAATATTCTGATGCAGAAATCGATAGGAAATAACGTTTACTTTATCGTTGGTTATCTATAAAATAACAACGAATTTTCCTTCTGATGCAAAACATTACGGACCAGCAGCACTTAAATTCTTTGTATAATAACTGATTAACAACAAAAAATTGACAAATATTTCGTGAAGTCCATCACTTTAACTTTGTATATTTTTCAATTAAACAAAAATATGATGTATCAGTAATAAACAACACAAGATTTAAACGCGATCCTGTGCATAGAACAGCAAACATATATATCGTATAGTTGTCACTGCATGTTATAATGGAATAGTCCCAATATTTGTGTTAAATACATTCCAATAACCAACATATTTAGCATGTTAATACGCGACTTTTAAACAGATCTGGTTTAAGCCCTGCTCTTGAGAAATCTATCGTTGATTTTGTTTCCATAAACAACAACAAATCGAAAATACTTTATTATGCGCATTATTGTAGTTAATTTTAGATTGATATTAGGCAATAAAATTAATGATTATAGTCAATCGTACCTTTTTTGTATGTGACTCATTATTACTTCTTTTTATCGAGAATATATTGCACTGTTCAAACGCTGCGCGAGTTTAACAGAAAAGGGCAATAACGTGTGTTATTAATCCACAAAATAACATTTATTGAAGATCTGTGTATACACGCATCGACTTCCTTGTGCGTTTTTGTATTTGTTCGGTTGTAAAGTTATTTTATACGGTTTTTGAAATGTGTATTCATATATGTAACGTTCTCTGCTACTAATAACTCTCAATGAACTTAACAAATGTATTTATGAATGAAAGTAAAGCAGTGTGGACTTTCGAAAGACATGTTGTGTGTTTGTGTTACTTGTGATTTAAACATCTAGTCAGTTAAGGTCAATATGACGGTTAACGGTACTCATGTATTGCTATTTATATATGTGCATGATTGATTTCGATTTAAATATGAGTATGAAACAGACACTGGACAAGTACTCAATGCGTTTTTTATATTAATAGAATCAGGCATCATCAATATTATTGTATATTATTGTATCGATTAAAAAGAAAAGGCCTTGTTCAACTTTTAAAGCGTTAACACGTGTCTAAATATTTTGTTTTAATTTATCATTTATTTGCTTTGGTACGTAGTACAATTTTGATTAATTTCTATTTATTGAAAAAATTCCCACTTTCTTTTTTTTCTAGTAGAATCTTTTGTCTTGAACTAAACTGAAAAACAGTAGATGCGTATCATCTGATCACTTGGGTTGATAAA
>VMBQ01005174.1:0-69890 GCA_007657795.1 Dreissena rostriformis
CTTACTTTCATCAGTATGTTCACAACTAAACTGTGTTTCTGAGATTGTATTCATTTTCTTTTCAATTTTACATAGGCTAGTGTGGCTTTCACAATCAAAAAAATAATCTTTGCCTATATCCTTAGCTACATTTGTAAAAAAAGTCATTAACACTTTCAGCAACTTCAGCATTTTCAGTTACAATAGCATCCTTTTCACTTAAAATAATTTTAGTTTGATTGTTTTTGTTATTTATTGTTAAGGCAAGGTTTTATAGTACCACAGAAATCAGATGTCTTACAACCCCCAATGCACCTTTCTTGAAAAATATGTGTTCATGGATTTTTTCTTAAGGCTTGTAACAGCATTTCTTGCTATTCTGTATTAATTCCAAGTTTTTGAATTTTTATTTTTCAAATATTTATGATACACCATTTTCTTATGATAAATAGCTTTACGTAGTTCTCTGTTCATATATGGTAACGGAGCATCTCGTTTATACATTTGTTTCAAAGGTAAATGTTTATCTATTTCAGATGAAATTTCATTTTCAAAATTGTTATACATTGCATTCAAGTCATCATCTTCCACAATTTTTATATCTTTTAAATCAGCTACATAATCATCAACATTTAGTTTTCTGAAGCTTCTATAGCTTACCTTTTGTTTTTTCAGATTTTGGTACATTATTGTTTACAACAGTACTAATAAAATTATAACAGTAACTTACACCTGTGGTAAAGTTAAGAGTGTTCATGCATATCTTATTTCTATTTGTTAAAATAACATCAACAAGAGATGGTTGCATATTTGTCATGAAATACATAGGTTCTTTAATTAAATTAACAAGATCAAGAAGGTATATAATATCACAGAGTGGTTTCCCTTTAGTGTCACTAAGCAGTTCAAAGTTCATATCTCCAATACACAAACAGTTGTCAAATTTTGTGAAGCTCTTGTCTGCAAGGCTAGTGAAAATTTCTGAGAATCGTTCAGGTTTCATATTTGGAGGTTTGTATATACACTTCAACACCGTTATTTCGGACACCGATAATCCGAAGTCACCGTTATTTCGAAGTATTTTTCGGGTCCCGATTTGGTTCTTCTTTGTTTACTGTAAAATTTCATTGTTAATCCGAACTTCGTTAAACCGAAGAANAATATTTTAAATATTATTTAGATGTTATTATGTTGTTGTTTAATCACGGACTCTAGATTACACACTCCGTGGTTTAATTGACTAAACACTTGCCGTTATCTATATGACATAATGTTTATCGTAACCGTACCCAGTGCTTTTGACTACCAGCGCATCGCGCATGCGCAACAATTCGGAATCAAAACAGAACTGGTCTATACTAGTAAACGGCTTGTCTCAGCTCATCGTCAGTGTATATCGCTATTGTGTCCCGATAATCAAACATTGCGGTGTCCAGAATGTATCCAATTTGGAATATATGCTGCGTTTTGTTTTCTCTGCTTTGGTGTGAATGTATACTGCAGGCAAACATTTCGTCTGCACAAACAACCGATGGTGACACTGATGCTGCAACAGGAAATATAAGTGCAAGAAAGGAAAATGCACTGCAACTTCGTCAGTTGGTTATCAGAAAGCAACTAGAAACTTGTCCTAACAGACCGCTGTGCACTTTCAATGCCACACTTGACCAGATGTCTAGATCGTGTTGTCAGAAATGCAGCTGTGATGTAACAACCTGTGCCGACAACGGTAACTGCTGTGTTGACATCATCAACGACGCATACTTTGATGTCAATGAAGATATCAGCGATTCTTCAAAACAATGCATCGCATTTACTTTCGGTTTAAAAAACGCATATTATGGGCACTTCGGGGTAACTTCTTGCCCATTGCCTGTTATGGACACAAATACACGGTTATGTAAGCGAACATACACTCAAAGTGTAAGTCTGCAAGATATAACGCCGGTTTACGACAACAAAACTTCCACAATATACAGAAACAAATATTGTGCGTACTGCCATGGCTTAAGCGACAACAATTTCGCCTATTTTGACCCGATCCTAAAATGTGATAACTTTTCAGGTGTTAGTGATAACGCGAGTGATTTGATATCTACAGATTTGGAACACGATGATTGTCATATTGAGTTCTTTAGGAATGAAACTCAGTATGAATTGGACATGGGAACATGCCAGCCATTAATACACGACTGCAATGTTACGGGAAATTGGGCGTTCTATGACGCTGAAATAGAGCGTGCTTGCCAAATTTACAAATCACCTGTAATGCCTTTCAATGGCGACATGATTCCCTCGTTCATTTACGAAACCAGTTTTCAAAATATATTTTGTCTTCTCTGCAATGGATTGAATGAAACTAATATAATTTCAAACTGTAGCAAACAAAGAAATCCAACACACCGTATTGCGGATTTTAGTGTATTATTGAATGTGAGGAAGACGGCACCGTCTACCGATACACACGTATTTTATGTAAGTATGATAGTATGCATATACACGATAATAATTTAAACTCATGTATAACTTTTGCAAAACCTGCCGTTTAAAAGTAATTTAAAGTAAATATGTTTAACCTTTCGATGACCCTTGGTTCAATTGCTCCATCCTCGAAAAAACCTAATAAAATAGTACACATTGTTTCATTCTTCAGCTAAATCTATGACACACTGATGTCGTTGAATACTTACATTTTAGTTATGAAAATAGTCAAATGGTTTGTAAATGTGTCGTGTTCTGACAAAAACTGGGCATTATGCTTGTGCATAAATTGTCATCCCAGATTAGCCTATGCAGTCCGCACAGGCTACTCCGGGACGACTCTTTCCGTCTAAACTGGATTTTCGCTAAGAAGAGACATCATTTAAACGAAAAATTCCATAAAAGCGGAAATTGTCGTCCCTGATAAGCCTGTGCGGACTGCACAGGCTAATCTGGGATGACAATTTACGCACAAGCATTATGTCCAGTTTTCTCAGAACACGACACACATGTCTTTTACCATATTTTTACAGAATAACTTATTTTGTGGTGAAAGGAAAACACTGGTCAACGGAAGATGCATTTTCACATTCAAAAGTTACACCGACATCTTCATCCTCATACCGCTGCGGATCTTTCCTAAAGAACAATCAGAAAAATCAGAAATAGAAGACCATTTAAATGAAATCCTGAGGGCAATCGGTGATTTAATGAATCAAAGTCCGGCTCTGAAGAATATATGTACAGAATATAGACGGTGGGGCGTTCGTTCTGATGTGTCCAGTCTCGAGGATATTAATTCTTCAGTGACAGTAACACCAATAGAAAACACATCATTAGATATTATATTCAAAGTGGTTGCAAATGGTGAGATAAACTCAGACATTACAGATGTATTTATGTCATTGTTTCAGAATAAATATATAACGATCTGTGTGGAGTGCATGACATTAGAAAACCGATCAGGAACGGAGGAAAATAGCGACGTGTTCATTTACAACGTAAAATTAGACAGTGATCTTCTATTGGAAACGCCAAGATATGAGAATGACACGATTTTTGAGCACGTTGACACAATATATTTTGATGACTGTTATGGATATGGCTATGAACAACTAAGCGTGTTTGACCATTTTGACTGTCAACTTATAGCGTTGTCCAATCGTAACATATCGTGGAGGAAATCATTCGATGGCACACTGCGCATGGGCGAAAGAATCATTTTAGACACAGACCAATATTATTTTCTCGACCACGAAACTGTGGCGTTGTGCAATGACGTTTATGAAAAATATATAAAAAGTATTATGTTATCAGATGTTACTCAAACCATGTATGGTTACAAATCTATTATGTCTATAGTCTGTATAGGATTATCGCTAATAGCTTTAACTATAAGTTTAATAATATACATTTTGGTTCGTCAACTCCGTAAAGGAATTCCAGGTATAAATGCCATGTTACTTATGAGTTCTCTGCTACTGGCTCAGACGGTGTACCTAATCAGTAGTGTCGTGAATGTACGTCATCAATCCGCGTCTTGTGTTGCACTCGGTATTATTCTGCACTACTCATGGTTGTTGGTAATGTTTGAGATGAACGTGTGCACGTACCACATGTTCCATATGCTCGGAGCCACCAGACTGACGTCTGGAGGAACGGGATTGATGCGTTGTTGTAAGTACCAAGTGTATGCCGCATTTTCCGCAGCTCTTTGGGTTTGCATCAATATTACATTGTCGGAAATATTCCATAATGATACAGGGTATGGAAACGCACACTGCTATATTAATGAACAAACTATGGTTTATATAACTTTCGCGCTCCCCGTAGCATTGGTTATTATCACAAATGCCCTGATGTTTGTCAAAGTGGTCATTAATATACGACAAGGTCAAAGCATTCAAAGACATGTAGCCAATGGCAGAAACGAAATTGGCATATTTGTGAAACTCTCTACCCTTACTGGTTTAACGTGGGTTTTCGGCTTAGTAGTTTCTATAACCGATCTCGACCCGTTTGCCTATATATTTATCATATTGAACGCAAGCCAAGGAATTTTCCTTTTCTTTGCATTTATTTGTAACAAGCGAGTGCTGGGTGTTTTGAAAAAACACTTCAATCTGTCAAGTGACCCCAATGTACCTTTAAGCAATAGTTGTACTTCGAAAAGTGCAATGCAATCAAACAAAACGGATACATCAAATCTTTAGACATATGATAGATTGTAACTTGTCATGTTCATGTTATTATTCCTGATATTGTTATTGTTAATATATTGTTATTGCATTTTTTACTTAACTTTTTATAAAACTTGTAATTACTGGTACGACAAATATGAATTTATATATATTAGTATAACAATGTAATTATATATAATTATATATGTATACATTGGAGAACAGTCTGGAGTTAGACGAGAAACGTAGACAATATTTTGGGTTGCAGGGTTTCACATCTCGTATCAGGCACACATCTATTCTGTGCATTCAATGAATTTTGTGAAGATTTTGAAAGATTAAGTAACACGCGATAAATTGTGGCTGCAGCTCATAACATTAGGAATACGATGTATGCCACTTAATATTAAACGTTCTATGTATGACTCAACGCGAGTAATTTATGTGATAGCTTTCCGTGTATGTTGACTTGTAAACCAACCATGCATACATATCTTGTCATGTTGGTTAAGTGAGTCGAGTCGAGCATTGATTAATAATAATAATAATAATTCTTTTAAATAATTCCTTTATCAGAATTTGGTGAAGTGTAAAAAAAAACGAATGAGTATTACAAACTTGCGTTCATCACTGATAGATAACACTTTGGAAACAGCCAGAAAAAAAGACGTGACGCCCGTCCAGTTGACAACATAAAATTCTTTCAATACAATAAGTTAGAATACGAATTTCACTTTAATTTTGGAATGCGATTTACGTTAAGATGAAGGTGTTAAATACATACTGAAATATAATATGACCAAACATACAAATATTAGAATAAGAATTTAAAATGGACAAAAGTAACCTGTTTGTATGGTATATGATATCTTATTTGATATATTTTACTTATTTTAGTTTAAACAGTTCTTATATGGTTAATCCTATCTTCGAAAATAGTATATGTTATTCCTATACATAAAACATGCTATACGTTTTAGAGGTGTATACTGCGATATAAGAGGTTTACCCCTTTGATTGGTCAATACATTGTAGAGTTACCATGCTGTTTATGTGTAATAGTACTTGTGTATATTTTAAGCTATTCTCCATCACATATGTATCGCGTTCTGAGAAAACTGGGCATATTGCATGTGCGTAAAGTGTCGTCCCAGATTAGCCTGTGCAGTCCACACAGGCTAATATCGGACGACACTTTCCGCCTAAATTGGATTTTTGCTAAGAGACTTTCTTCAGACGAAAAATGTCATAAAAGCGAAAAGTGTCGTCCCTGATTAGCCTGTGCGGACTGCACAGGCTAAACTGGGACGACACTTTACGCACATGCATTATGCCCAGTTTTCTCAGAACGCGACACATATGTTATATTCGGTTGTGCAAACTTAATTTACAAGTTTCCTTTCAACGTGTGTCCGTTATATTTACGTGAATATACACGTATGTACATTTTATTAAAGTGAATACGGTCTCTAAGTAATAATTATGTTGAAAATCTCATTAAAAAACATTACAGTTGTAAGCGTACGAGTACAAACAACACAGACTTAATGCGCCGAAGAACCGTTTTATAATCGCCCAAATATAATGATGGTTTGTGTACGTATAAGACAATGTGTTGTCATTATCTATTTCTAAATGTGGTACATATAATTATATCACCACGAATTGCCTGATTTACTGGCTGGATATCACGAACGTGTTCAAATACGTCTACAAATTAACCACAAATTAACCACACTGAGTTTAATATCAGACAGGTACATTATAGAAATACTGAAACTCCAGAAACATTATAAGGTCATATATTATTTCACCAACCGGTAATTTTTAGAAAGGTTACCGAAATGTGTCAAATTATTTTTGATATAAATCTGTTTAACATTTTCCCAAAAAATAAATCATATAGTGTTTATGAACGTGAATACGTAGTTCGTATTGTTATAATGAATATTGTACTTTATATATGTACATGTATACTGTGTGCATTGTTAAATCTGTGCCACTCATTATTGCACTGAATATAAGTGATTTGTCTAAATAAATGTGGTTGTATATGTGTTTTACATTGAACTTTATATGCTTAGAGAAACATATACGGTTAGTGTTCATTTATTATTTAAACAAGACTATTGCCAAGCAATATGGTCCCCTAGCGGTGAAACTCCACCATTTTCAGCAATATTTCTATTGCCATAGCAACCAGAATTCTTGACGTATGAACAAAATGAAATGCCGTGCATAATCTCCATATTGCGATCTGTCCATGTTTCAAGTTTCATGAAAAAATATGAAGAACTTTTAAAGTTATTGCAGGATCCACCATGTTCAGCATTAACTCTAGTCTATTTGTTGGCATAGCAACCAGAATTCTTGACGTATGAACAAAATAAAATGCCGTGCATAATCTCCATATTGCCATCTGTCCATGTTTCAAGTTTCATGAACAAATATGAAGAACTTTTAAAGTTATCGCAGGATCCAGAAAAGTGTGACAGAATGACTGATAGACAGAGCGCAAACCATAAGTCCCCTCCGGTTTCACCGGTAGGGGACAATAATACATACGGCACGTTATCATTCAGAAATCATGATCGGTAAAATGATATGATTGAAACATGTAACAGTAAGTTCGTGGTTATGACTGAGTTTGACAGATATGTGTTAACGTTGAGGACACACTATTTACAGGAGCAAGTAAAATCTCGCCATTCTGTTGATGTTTGGTGTCCTTCGTAAAATCTTTACCAACTTTGTGTTTATCCCCTCAAGTATATGACAGTTGTTGTACCTGCTTGAAAACATACACAGTTTAAACGGATTCAGTCGGAAATTATCGATAAAATGTACACACACACATGCACATGCACGCGCGTGCACCCACCCACGTACACACAGCACACACGCGCAGCACACACGCGCACACACACACGCGCACGCACACAGACACACACGCACACACACACGCACGCACACGCAGCACACTCACACAGAAACCGCTGATCTCCTGTATGTGAATATATAAATTAATAACCCATTTAACAATGTTTCCGTACATACATGGTTTCCCGTAAAGGGTTTTTGTAAAAGACTTTGAAAAGGTGGACCACCATGACCGGTTTTCTTTATAGATTAGGGATTTTTAAACGAACATATATCGAGTATTTTTAAATTTAACGATGTCATGTCTTTTTGTAAATCATATATATATGCTTTTCAAAATGAGGTCCGGTACAACAAGTGGCAAAGTATCCTAAAGTCGAAGATCTAACCATGTTAAAAAAAGATTAAGTAATTCTTAGAATATTTGGTTGCCCAAGGGTATAATGTTGTACAGTTCTATGAACTGAAAATACGGCATTGGTGTTACAAAGAGTTAAGTTGACATAAGTACTATGAGGCCAAAGAGAAAATATCATTTCTTTTCACTTATATCGGCAAGACATTAGGGGATGCTGGTGGTAAAACTTTTTTAAACGATTCCCTAATATAATATGCAACGGCATTGAGACATCTTCTCAATCTCTGTTGGCACAAAGAGCAAAAACCTGTTGTATGCCTGGTATTAGAATTCCATTAAAGAACAACATTGGGATCTTTGTGAATACTGGTTTTATTTGCATCATTTCTCCGAGCGGTTTAGTACACTAAGGTCAGCTGGTTGCTATGGCCGTCCCAGCAGCGGGCCATCCCGTCGCATGACGTCATCACGAAGTTACCACGGGAATCCATTGAAACGTCAACGCTGTGCTGGTGCCCGCTCTCCAACGTTGTGAGGAGGCCGCGGATCGTGTGACCTTTCTTCAGTTCGTCAAGGTCACTCTGCGCGATGTTGATGACGTGGTCGTGGTAACCGGGCGGGTCACTTGTTGTCGGGGAAACCTTATACATTTAGGCGAGGACGTCGGAAGAAGCCCACTTACCGGTGGTAATGCGCCGTGTTCAGGAGTAAACTGGCGTTCTTCACGTGATACAGTTTCTGGCAAAGTGCGTCATTGGTGACGTTCGTGCCGTAGTTGTCTTTTTCTGGAATCTCGTACATCAAATCGTCAAGGAGGCCACAGCTGAATGATCAGTGAAGGATTTAATGTGTTCAAAAATAAAATGATCCTAACTCTGTGAAAAGGGGGTTTAATGCAAGTTTAAAAATGTCGTCCAAGATTAGTCGGTGCAGTCCACACAGGCTAATCAGGGACGACACTTTCCGCTTTAATGATGTTTTTCATTTAAAGATAGTCTTTTCTTTACAAAAATCTAATTTAGGCCCACAAAGGCTAATTTGGGACGACATTTTACGCACATGCATTAAATACCCTTTTCTCGGAGCGAGGCTCATATATTTTTACGCACCTATGTATACACACGATCTTTGCGATATACATCAGTGAGAAGTGAATGATTTACCTGTAAATACTGGGATTGCTTGTTGATCATACAGAGATATAATTCCATATCACGCACAGAATGAAGCCAAAACATACACATGCAATTAAGGAACAAGACAGCGATAGATCTACATGAGTACATAAATTACGCATACATGTTTTAATAATATACACATAAAAGAAACAGGGCTTGTCACCATAGGGTGACATATGCCCCCTTTTCCACATTTTCCTAAACCTAAACGCAAAGTGTTTTCCCACATTTTTCGTAACCTAAACGCAAAGTGTGACGGAATTTCAGACGGACAGACAGACGGACAGACAGACGGACAGTGTGATCACTTTATTTCCACCTCCGGGGGCATAAAACATATAAAGTCAATTTATTTCTTGCAATCGAACGCATTTAATTTCACTGTAAAATGTCTACAAAATCAAGAGCATTAAAAAAGAGTAATTTTACTAAAAAATGTTATAACTCGCTGTTATAAACGGAGACAATCGTGCATGTTTACAGACGATCATACCTACGGTCGAAATCTTGCGAACGTGCTGAGTTCGGTACTTCCCGTCTCACTCCGTACCTCGCCCCCCGAGAAGCATTGCATCTTGACATGGGCAAACTTTGCCTCATTCTAGTGGGAAAAAAGACATCATGACATATGGTCGTTAACTTTTGTTTACGATTGTACACAAGGACAAGAATGCATGTTTCGTCAATAGTTGGATAATATGTTATATATTGCATTAGTTAATATCGGTTATGTTATCAATAAGGTAATATACAAAATTTAAGAAACGTGTGTAGTCGTTACGTACACCGTTGGTCAACCCAAAGTTGTTGTTAGTCTATTGGCTTTAGCAAATGGACTATTGTAAACCGCAAATCAGAAACACGTCTCGCCGTCAGGTACGTGGCTATCAATAGGTAAAAATGCTCGGATGTTTCCGGATTTTGTTTGCATACAAAATTGATAAGATATTAAATATAGAATTTTCTAATTCTTACAATTTTCATTAAGACAGATTTTCAAAGATTTTCTTTTAAGAAGACCATTTGTTTCCTAGGTTGTTCGCCCAGCACGGCATTGTATATCCGTTAGGAATTTAATAAACTGAAACACTTTGATGGAACGTACGATAATCGAGTGTCTACCCAAGAGAGCTAATTGCTTTGATTTACCTACCTTGGTGATAAGTCGTTTATGAGTTCTAATTCAGATCTTGGCAAATCGTTTTTTAACGGATGGCAAATGATTCTGAAAAATATGTATACGGTAAAACTCTGTTGTACCGCATATCTAACTGATCAAATATGAGCACTATACAGAGGCAATATTTGGCAAATCAATATAAATATGTGTACAACTATCTGCTCCTATGAGATTGTGGTGAGTCATATGCATAACAACTAGGTAATGAGTAAACAAACGATTTTATTTAAAATGTGTAACGTGACGAAAAACATCTGAGCCCATCAGGTGAGCGACCCGGGACCAAACGGTACTCTCGTTAACTTCCTGTACTTCCACTGGGCGTACTCCGGCGTCCCATTAACAATATTCATGATGGTGGTTGGCAGGTAGGCAAAGTTCTCCAGGTTGCTCTTGCCTCCCGAGTAAGACGCGAATCTGACCTGTGGTTGAAGAATTTAACATAGAAACAAGGGCTGTCGATATCAGATGAAATATGCCCCTTAAAGTGGTCAAGTGGAAACAAACCATGGTCAATAACTTTGTTAAAAATGACTTAACAAATTTTCGGACCGACAGCTAAACGGATTGACGAATTGCCGCAAGAAAAAAACACACTCTTATCAAGCACTACATTTGTTCAATGAACTTTTTGATCAATGTTTGTCCTCTGGCCTCTTAGTGTGTCCCTTTATGGTGGCACCCAAGATACAACATTTTATCATGTGTGCAAAATTATTTCAAATCAATCCGTATATGGCAAAGTTATGGCTTAGAAAGGAATGACAATGCTGTCCTCTAAGCGGAGTGGATGGTACACGCGCTTCTAACCTATGCGACCCGGGTTGAATCGTCGCTCCCGGCGCATTTGAGTTTGGTTGTTGCCACCGTACCGAACAGGTAGGGTTTCATAAGGTGCCCCGGCTTCCCCCTACAGTACACGACCACATCGTTATTAAACGCCTTTTACTACAAAAAAATACCTGGAAGTTGAAGCTGTAATTCGAAATTCGGCCAAACATTTGTGAGTCTAGAAAGTAATTTGATATGAGTTCTGGGACACACTCCTATTCCTAACATAGCGCAACATCAGGCGCGAAGGACCTTTAAACATTAAGATGCACATACGATCAATATTTTAATATTTCTGTCCTTGGACCTTTAAGTGTGACCTTGCCCCGAGATATTGTAAACCAGTTGTTGCATGCGACATATACTCTCATCTAGCTTTACATGTGTTCAATTTTATTTTATTATCCATCAAAATATGGCAACGTCATGGCTGATGCAGGAATTTTCGGACGGACATCCGGACGGACAGACGCGTAAACGGGCGAACGCACAGTGCGACTGATATATTCCGCCCTTTTGAGGGCATGGAACGGGTTTTGGTGAAGCACCCCCTTTTTTCTCTGGATCTTCTTATTTAAGTGAAAGCATGGCAACGCATTTATCGTTAATGACTTTGTTTCAGCGGAAGAAAAAAGGATAACAACAAGATGCTATTTTACTTATGTCTTGTCAATCATAAAATATGACGATGATTTATCAGTAAACGTTAAATAACGTGTCTGACCTTATCCTGAAGATCAAACCAGCTGGAGGCATCGATGAAATGTCGGTCACTAAAGAACGGTTCTTCGAGCGTTTCTGTGTTAGTCGTCCATGAATTTAATACTACATTGAATGATTCAGCTATCACACGCAAATCCATGCTTAAACGGTTCATGGTTTTCATGTGTACATGTACATAGAACACTTCCGGTTATTTGACAAAGAGCAGAGTTCTCGAGTATTTGGGCACATTTGTGTTGTTCCATTAACTCAACATGCATGCTATTAATCGCTTTATATCTATAATTTTGCCATTTCCCATCAATTCCACACAAGCACAATGTCTATGATAACAAATAATAATAAATATATACACATAATTAAAATTATCCGTCAACACAATGCCACGGCGAACATTGCGCTTCTGAATAATGGACTTGATACTTTATACCTTTAAACCACAACTTCATTTCCTCCACCTGTTATGGGACGGTCGTTTTGTTGAGAACAGCCGGGGGCACTTCCGGGAACGGTATGTCCACCTGAGCGTTGTAGCCATGTTGTGACGCCGGTATCGCCAGACGGTAGTCGTTATGACGTGTACGGAACTCAACGCCGTTTATCACGACATTCAGCTCTCCCATTCCAATGGTTCTAAAAAAACAACAGAATGTGCTAAGAAATACCAACACATACAGCACCATTCTGAAACGCCATAAACTAAGCAATCCATGCAATGACCATACTGTGAAATCAAATATCATGCATATAAATTGACTCTCTGTGATTCCATTCAGTTGGCAATACATACAAGGAAAATACCTTTACGACTTGTTGCATTTTTCATATAAGAATTTGAACGTTTGTTGTTCCGTTGGCAATACATGCAAGGAAAATACCTGTACGACTTATTGCATTTTTTTTCATATAAGACTTTGAACGTTTGCTGTTCAGTTGGCAATACATACAAGGATGATACCAATACGACTTATTGCATTTTTTCATATTAGACTTTGAACTTTTGCTGTTCAGTGGCAATACATGCAAGGAAAATACCTTTACGACTTATTGCATCTTTTCATATAAGAATTTGAACGTTTGCTGTACAGTTGGCAATACATGCTAGGAAAATACCTGTACGACTTATTGCGTTTTTTCATTTAAGAATTTGAATGTTGGCTTTTCAGTTGGCAATACATACAAGGAAAATACCTGTACGACTTATTGCATCTCTTCATATAATCATTTGAACGTTTGCATTGAACAACAGTTATTGCGATATGCTGTGATTGCATTGGACAACACTTATTGCGATAAATATTTAATTATTCAAAGCGTTTTTTCGTGAACATTTTTATGCTCCCCCAATTTTTTTGGGGGGAGCATATAGTCGCCGCTTCGTCTGTCCGTCCGTCCGTGCGTGCGTCCGTCCGTGCACAATTTTTGTCCGGGCTATTTCTCAGCAATTAATGACCGGAATTCAATTAAACGTTATGGGAAGCTTCACTACCAAGAGGAGATGTGCATATTATCAGCCGGCTCTGGTCGAATGATTTTTCACAGAGTTATGGCCCTTTGAAATTTTTCATTAACTGTACATATAGTGCAATTCTTGTCCGGGCTATTTCTCTGCAACTAATGACCGGAGATTAATGAAACTTTATGGGAACCTTCACTACCAAGAGGAGATGTGCATATTATCAGCGGGTTCTAGTCAGATGATTTTTCACAGAGTTATGACCCTTTGAAATTTTCCATTAACTGGACATATAGTGCAATTCTTGTCCGGGCTATTTCTCAGCAACTTATGACCGGAATTAAATGAAACTTTATGGGAAGCTTCACTACCAAAAGGAGATGTGGATATTATCAGCCAGTTCTGGTCGGATGATTTTTCACAGAGTTATTGCCCTTTGAAATTTTCCATTAACTGTACATATAGTGCAATTCTTGTCCGGGCTATTTCTCAGCAACTTATGACCGGAATTCAATGAAACTTTATGGGAAGCTTCACTACCAAGAGGAGATGTGCATATTATCAGCCGGTTCTGGTCGGATGATTTTTCACAGAGTTATGGCCCTTTGAAATTTTCCATTAACTGTACATATAGTGCAATTCTTGTCCGGGCTATTTCTCAGCAACTAATGACCGGAATTCAATGAAACTTTATGGGAAGCTTCACTACCAAGAGGAGATGTGCATATTATCAGCCGGTTCTGGTCGGATGATTTTTCACAGAGTTATGGCCCTTTGAAATTTTCCATTAACTGTACATATAGTGCAATTCTTGTCCGGGCTATTTCTCAGCAACTAATGACCGGAATTCAATGAAACTTTATGGGAAGCTTCACTACCAAGAGGAGATGTGCATATTATCAGCCGGTTCTGGTCGGATGATTTTTCACAGAGTTATGGCCCTTTGAAATTTTCCATTAACTGTACATATAGTGCAATTCTTGTCCGGGCTATTTCTCAGCAACTAATGACCGGAATTCAATGAAACTTTATGGGAAGCTTCACTACCAAGAGGAGATGTGCATATTATCAGCCGGTTCTGGTCGGATGATTTTTCACAGAGTTATGGCCCTTTGAAATTTTCCATTAACTGTACATATAGTGCAATTCTTGTCCGGGCTATTTCTCAGCAACTAATGACTGGAATTCAATGAAACTTTATGGGAAGCTTCACTACCAAAAGGAGATGTGCATATTATCAGCCGGTTCTGGTCGGATGATTTTTCACAGAGTTATGACCCTTTGAAATTTTCCATTGTACAGTTAGTGCAATTCTTGTCCGAGCTAATTCTCAGCAACTTATTACGGGAATTCAATGAAACTTTATGGGAAGCTTCACTATCAAGAGGAGATGTGCATATTATCAGCCGGTTATGGTCGGATGATTTTTCACAGAGTTATGGCCCTTTGAAATTTTCTATAGACTGTTCATATAGTGCAATTCTTGTCCGGGTTATTTCTCCCCAACTACTGACTGGAATTCAATGAAGCTTTATGGGAAGCTTAACTACCCTGAGGAGATGCGCATGTGATTGGTGGGTTCTGGTTAGATGATCTATTTAGAGAGTTATGGCCCTTTGCAATTTATCTTCATACGTCCATGAAAACAAAATATAAAATCTGCTGTTCTTTCAAGTTGCTAAACCATCCATCGTATTATTTTGTCCAAAGTTATGCCCCTCAAGACGTTTCCTTTTATCTGAATATATAGTGCAATATTGTGACAAAAACACTTTGGGGAGCATCACCCGTCTCCGACGGTTTTTTGTTGTACTTGTTATACGGGGACCAAATTTACTAAGCAGTTCTTGCATTGCCCCTAGTGGGACCGAATACACCTAGAAAAGCTTTCAAAGAAACCACTGACACACCAAAAATGATCTAAACATAAAATGATAAAACTGAAACGTCTTACTTAAACTAAAACAGAAAATAAACATGCTGGGAAAGCTGAAATGAACCTACTAAGACGTCCAACTCAGCAAAAGATGCACGTTGAGATACTTGGACTTCATATACTACGTGCTTTTGGTAGCCGTCACATGGCCATTGTATGTGATAGCCGTACAACATACCGGATATTGCTGGCGTGTTCGTGTATACCGGCGACGCTGCCTCCACTTTCGGAAGTCGTCTGATATGTACGCTCCCCATTATCGTTGTTTCTGACCTTACGGTTATAAACACGCTCATATAAAGCAGAGGATAATGTATACTTATCATATTTATGAAATCAACTTACATACGCAAACATTTTATATATCGATCGTCGACATTTGAACTCTTTAGTGTGACCAATCTCGATGAATGGTATCATACTTTATCTGACGCAATATCATCCTTCAATAAAGCATTTTTTACACCCCAAAACCCAGATTTGAGATGTATATTCCTGCGTTTTGGTACCCTATGGGGACAACTATCATAACGGTTAAATAAAACTACAAAAACAACCACTCAGCCATTTATCAATCACCTGAAAACTGCTTATAATGATAAGAGATGTTATTGATGGACCGATTTTCTTTTACATTTTACAAAAACAGAAACATTATTTGTTACGATAACATTTTACGAAATTACTTGTTTCAGACCGGAACTGCCGTCAGACCGGATGCGCTCTTCAACAAACGTCTGTTGCAGCATCACTTGGCGCGTGAGGTCAGTAACAGACTGTTTCATGCTGTCCAGTTCATTTAGAAGTTTTTAGTTGATCTTAAGAAGATCTGACGCGTTATTTTGACTGTAAGTGATCTGATATAAAAGTCCATATTGGCACAATAAAGGCAATAGAATGCAATGTGTTTTCCATTTATTTTATGCTTTCCGGTGGTTTATAGCGGAATATCAATGAATTAAAACGGATAATTCATTGTTTTAAACCGTAAAAAATAACAGTGAAAATTATCGATAATAAACACTGTTTTACTGTGAAATCACGCAATTTTTGGACGAAATGACATCATTATTCCAGCGAAAATCTCCAGTTAAACTCTTTTACAATGTTAATAAAACGGTGAAAACAAAATGCGTTGGATTCGGTGGAATATCGATTTTAATTTACTCGTGATCATAGACAAAGTATATTTTCTATGATCACTCGTGAATATAAATCGATATTCCACCGAATCCAACAGAGATCCTCTATGTCATGATAGTTCTGCCCATGAAGGCTGAGGTTGCATATAGTCCAAAGCAAGCAAGCAACCAAACCCAACTTGGCCTAGCCAGAATGTCATATGTGTACAATTTATCCATCCCATGTGGATGCAATATAAGTCTGGGCCCGTATTCACAAATCTCTTTAGGGAAATCTTAACTTAAGTTGCACTTGAGGGAAAAATTGGAATCAAATTTTTTATTAAGAAATGCATTATTTTGTGCTTTGAAAATAATAAATTATTAATAATTTAAGCAATATTTACTTGTTTAAAACATGTTCATGTCAAACTACTAAAATTTACGTAGCCAGAGACTCAAGGAATGTTATTATTTTAAGGAATATCCCTAGTTTTACCCTAAGGAGCTTTGTGAATACGGACCATGGGCTTTTTTTACAACGCGAGACTCACACGTATTGCCTTGTCCAGACGGTATGGCGGTAAATGTATGAAACATTATACGGTATTTGAACATGTAAATTCGTGGATTTCTTATTTTTGCGGGAAAAAAAGAGGAAATTACGTCGGTCATTTTCAAATGTGTTTGTGTTATACTCGTGTGTCATAAAATCCATAAAATCATTTTTTTTAATAACCCCCGAATTATAATATTTTTTTTTAAATTTATTTAGCACAGGCGCTCGATGACAATGACTCAATCATTCGACTATCCTTTGTGACTTTTTTTTTTGAAAAATGCAGCTGCAGCCGTGATTGTTATAAACCTGTTTATTATAATGCATACACATACTAAATCAATAAAAAATCTTCCGACAAAACGTCTTCTTAAAAAAAGTTAGTTCGACTATCCATCCCATGTGGATGCAATATAAGTCTGGGCCCGTATTCACAAATCTCTTTAGGGAAATCTTAACTTAAGTTGCACTTGAGGGAAAAATTGGAATCAAATTTTTTATTAAGAAATGCATTATTTTGTGCTTTGAAAATAATAAATTATTAATAATTTAAGCAATATTTACTTGTTTAAAACATGTTCATGTCAAACTACTAATATTGACAAGGTAAGCCACTCGCCATTTTAAAAAGCAACGGAAGTGCCTCATAACCCATAATTACATCGCTGTCACCCCGCTCGCTTATTGAAATGCGCGTGCAGGCCGGGAACCTCGCTTTTTCTCTACAACAAATCACTTTCAGTTTCATATCACAACATGACATGTGTACACCATCATACATATCGGGGTTACGTCCATATTTCTCGGTCATTGTCTCTATAATACACGGTTTCCATGTCCAATCTTGCTAAATTATTTCAATTTAATATGGCCTTTTTCAATTTACAGCTTGCATCCGCAATGTTTTCTTCAATTATCGCTCCGAATTATGTAAAGTAGAGAAAGAGCGAGGTTCCCGGCCTGCACGCACATTTTGATAAGCGAGCGGGGTGACAGCGATGTAACTTGATACTTATTGTTACGGGTCTGATATTTCTCCTTGGTGATGCTCTTTTTTATTTGTGTGTGTCACAATATATTCCATTTTAATTTCCCGCAACGATATCGTTTCATACGACACACGAACACTAAATTGGAACATGAACATGTGTTGAATATATTGTACACCAAACAAATAAAAAAGAGCATTTTGTATTTTGTTAAATCTATGTTGCCAGACGACATTTAGCGTTGAAATGTTGGATATTGCTATAAGGAACAATGATTATTTATGGGGTAACTTTATTTTATGAAACAGTGTACGAAATGTTCGTTTAATTTGATCGTTATAGAGGCTTTAAATATCGACATTAACTTAACCCATTTATGCCTAGCGTCTAGAAAAAAGGCCTTGGCAAACAGCGTAGACCCAGATGTGACGCCGCATGATGCGACGTCTCATCAGGGTCTGCGCTGTTTGCTTAAAGATTTTTTTTGTAAGAAATATTTTAAATATAGAAATAAATATACTAGACATCCCTAATTTTGGAAATAAATTGATCCAATTTAGAAGGATGGGAGAGTACACTAGGCATAAATGGGTTAATATTGTCTCACAAGAGCTCGGAAAAGCGCAATACAGGTAAACACGTGTTACTCGTAAAATGTGTTTGTAGTTGGAAGTCCATAGAAGGTCAAACACTGCACATTGCGAACCAAAATAGGTCATCTGATCGGAGTATTGTCTTCTTCATAACTTTGTTTGTGCAGTCCGATACACGCTTCGTTATTTACATGTTCATACATTTTGCTTTTTTTTTCGGAAGACAAAATGTGGACGTTAAATTGATTTTTTTTGGTATTGTTCATTTTTATCATGTAACATAAAGTTTCTTTACAGCCCTTTTACCGAGTTTATTAACAAATATACGAATATATAACTTATTGAACAGTACAAACTATTCGGTTTCAACGCAAGCTATTTCTTCGCTAAATTGTTTTGACCGTACAGCGCAAAAAGGGAAATATGTGTCGTGTTCTGAGAAAACTGGGCATAATGCATGTGCGTAAAGTGTCGTCCCAGATTAGCCTGTGCAGTCCGCACAGGCTAATCAAGGACGACACTTTCCACCTAAACTGGATTTTCGCTAAGAAGAGACATCATTTAAACGAAAAAATCCATAAAAGCGGAAATTGTCGTCCCTGATTAGCCTGTGCGGACTGCACAGGCTAATCTGGGACGACACTTTACACACATGCATTATGCCCAGTTTTCCCAGAACACGACTCACAGTTATTGAATATAAACAACTGAATTAATACAAGGACATAGATTAACTGACCCAATTCGTAAATAAGATGTACACATACGAGGCACTGCGTTGTAATGATGGAAAAAGGTCCACCAGAGCTACTGGCGTAAACTAGGTGAATACTAGTTAAAGGCACATACAAGGGAACGCAAAGGAAAAGGACTCGCCAAATTTTAAACCAAGATTTAACTATTACATAAAATAAAGAATTATGGCCAAATGAAAATGTTCTGTGTCTTTAAATAAAGGAAATTTGTATTTTCAGTATATTGTTGACATTTTGTAGTCTAGGTTCCGTAAGAGAAAATGTACATCACATGCATGATATTTGCATGGATAAATTCCACTATTGTGGTATATAACTTTTTCACGTTCGAAGGTCTTCCAAAAAGCATTTTCTTTGATAAAATTGATAAAGAACATATGTGTACAACGCATCGCGAAAACGCATGAAAATTACACTTGTTTCTATAAAAATTAACTTATTAGGGGTACAATACGTCTTGTTATTATTTTAGTTGGTAATTTTTTTAATAAATTATGTTTTCATTGTTAAAAACTGTTTATAAAAAGCTTAACAGTCAACATACATTTGACTTGTACTGATTATGACAGTGAGAAGCACAACGTTTTATGAAAAGCATGGAATGAAAGATTATCAATACGCTGGGAAATAAACAAAGTTTGACTTGGAGGAAAGTGTTAAAATTTTCACAAAATCAAATATGTTCTACTCGAATGGGATAAATGCTGTTTAAAAAGATACAGTTCAACTTTAAATTAATTAATAACTATTGTAATAGATTTATTCTAAATTTGATCATGTTCACTTTAAGGCTTATCAATTTAACCGGGTTGTGATTGTAATGCATGTGGGGAGGTCATGAGAAGCCATTTGAACTGAGATAATGGTCAAACCTGGATAAAGTGTCAATATAAAATCTGAACAGAACTTAACTCTGCTCAAAGCAGTCAAATGATTGCGGACATGGTGAGTTTATTGTTTCTTATTGTCCCTTTCCATACCATCACATTTTTATAGTTGTATATTAATCACTGGCTATCATTATAAAGGTTATGGAAAATATTTTGAAATTATTGAACGCAAATTATCATACGGAAAGAAAAACAACAAATCTTGTTTTCAGTTCTATATCCGGTGTTTGGTCGTGGCTCTGGTTTACGTCAGTACCATCCACGCAACGACGACGCACAACGTCCACGAAACGACGACGCAAAACGTCCACGAAACAACGACGCACAACGTCCACGAAACAACGACGCACAACGCCCATGCAAGGACGACAAGGACGACGCACACCGCCCATGCAAGGACGACGACGCCCATACCGAAGACCGACCATGAAGTTATTCAAGGTAATGAGTAAATACAATTCGAATTTAACATCACCTTGATATGTTATAATTATATCTTATAAGCAAATTTCCTTTCATGTTGCAATGTTTTGGTAAAACCCACATTTTAAAATGTGTTCTGTCGTAGTTAAGGTTTTTAATCTTGATACCAAAAATAATAAGGGTTTTTCGGATTACCATCGGGAGTTAATATATGAGCCTCGCTCTGTGAAAAGGGGGTTTAATGCATGAGCGTAAAGTGACGATTCTTTCCGCCTAAACTGGAGTTTTGCAAAGAAGAGACTTTATTTAAAAAAAAAACAAACATAAAAGCGGAAAGTGTCGTCCCTGATCAGCCTGTGCGGACTGCACAGGCTAATCTGGGACGACACTTTACGCACATGCATTAACCACCCTTTACATAGAGCAAGGCTCATATCTAAGCAAGGGCATTTGAAGTAACGTGATTTGGGGTAAGATAGATCGTACAATAACAACACCCTTCCTTTTACACATGCACAAAAAACACAAAAGTGTGTTGGTATAATAGCAGTAAATATGTGCTTTGACATAGTTAACCATTTGAAGAGGTTCTTAAAGGTTCTAGAAGGCGTGGACAAATTGCATTCACGTCATGTTTGTGAAGTTGATAAACATAAGTGTCGCGTTCTGAGAAAACTGGGCATAATGCATGTGCGTAAAGTGTCGTCCCAGATTAGCCTGTGCAGTCCGCACAGGCTAATCAGGGACGACACTTTCCGCTTTTATAACATTTTTCGTTTAAGTGAAGTCTCTTCTTAGCAAAAATCCAATTTAGGTGGAAAGTGTCGTCCCTGATAAGCCTGTGCGGACTGCACAGGCTTATCTTGGACGACACTTTACTCACATGCATTATGCCCAGTTTTCTCAGAACACGACTCATAATATGGTTTATAAAGGATTATATTATTTTCAGTTTCGCATTTAAAATCGAAGGTCCATTTGAATAAGCTATAATATCGTGGAAATCCTTATCAACTTCATCAGTAATATTATTATTGAGAAATAAAACTTTGAACCGAACTAAATATTTATATATGCCACCGACTTTTTTTCTGATAAAAATAGTCTCAGTTATACTCTTGCTAAAATGGCCTCCTAGCGACGATAAGATCATGAATTGCTTCACTACTCACGAACGATTCCTTTTAAGAAAACCCAGCAGTGATTCAATTGAAGACATGAGCAAACAATTTAACGCGTTATTATGTACCAGCGTGCAGGCGCTTACAATTTTTGGCATTTACCTCAAGAACATTTCTGGAATCTACCTCCAGAAGAGGTTTCAATACTACCAATATTTCCTTTCAGAATCTAATTAAATTATCCACAATTCCGAAATTCGCTCACCGCAAATTCTGTTCAGAGTCTTACATTTAAGCTGGGCAAATAAGAGTTTGCTTGCTGGCTTAATCCTTTATGCAATCTTTATTGGCGGAAATATTATGACATGGGATACATAGTGTATTATTTATTAGTGTCGCCCATATTGTGCCCATATGGGCACTTGCTTTCAGAGCAATAACAGTAAAAATAACTCTTCAGATCTTCTTCATGAACTGAACTTCATGAAACAGTCTGTTACTGAACTCACGCGCCAGGTGATGCTGCAGCAGACGTTTGTTGAAGAGCGCATCCGGTCTGACGGCAGTTCCGGTCTGAAACAAGTAATGTCGTAAAACGATGTTGTAATGGCTAATGTTTCTGTATTTATAAAATGTAAAAAATTTCGCTGAATGCATATCACACTATGAGTAACGGTCCATCGGTCCATCAATAACATCTCTTATCATTATACCCATTTTTTCAGGTGACTGATTAATAGATGAGTGCACTGTTTTAGTAGTTTTATTTATCCGTTCTGATAGGTGTTATCACGGGGTACCAATACGCAGAAATATACAGCTCAAATCTGGGTTTAGGGGGGATAAAGACGGATTAACATAGACAGTTTATTGCGTCAAATAAAGTATGATACCATTGATCATCGAGCTTGGTCATATTACAGAATATAAATGCATACTATCAATATGTTAAACGTTTGCAAAAATCCTGCTTGTGAGAGGCTTTCATAAATATGAAACGTATATAAATATATATATATATATATATACATAATCCTCTGCCTCTATATGGGTGTGTTTATTACCGTTAGATCAGAAACAACGAAAATGGGGATCGTACATATCAGACGGATTCCGAAAGTGGAGGCAGCGTCGCCGGAATACACGAACACTCAAGCAATATTCGGTATGTTGAAAAACTATCCAATGAAATGCTCCTGTGAAGTGTACCATAAACACGTAGTATATGAAGTCCAAGTATCTCAACGTGCATCTTGTGCAGAGAGGGGAAGGTTTATTTCATTCATTTCATTCAGTGTTGTTCAATGCAATAACAGTAACCGTTCACATAATAACATAGTTTTTTCATTGAACGTTTTGCTAACTTTATGGACTCCCAGAGTGTCAATGCATCGCTTGATGTATAATTTCGCAATATGGTCATGACATTACTTACTTGATCGCGTTTCAAAACGGTAAACTATAAGTATGTGTTAGAATTTCTAAGTGAAAGGTGTTTGTTTCAGAACAATTGGAATGGGCGAGCTGAATGTAGTGATGAACGGCGTTGAGTTTAAAACGCGTCATAACGACTACCGTCTGGCGATGCCGGCGTCACATCCGGGCTACAACGCTCAGGTGGACATACCGTTCCCGGAAGTTCCCCCGGCTGTTCTCAACAAAGCGACCGTCCCGGAACAGGTGGAGGAAATGAAGTTGTGGTTTAAAGGTATAAGTACTCAAGTCCACAATTCAGAAGCTCAAGTTTGCCCTGGCGTTTTGTGTGAGACCGATAATTATAATAATCTTGATATTATAATTTTAACATAAAAATCGTGCGAATGTGACGGGAAATGACAAAAAAACAAATATTGATACAACGCGATTATTTAAATGAATGATGATTTAATAGAACAACATAAAATTTTCCCAATTACTCATGAGCTCTGCTCTTTTCCTAAAAAACTAGAATTAATAAATAAAGAAGTGGAATTCTTAGAATAATTCATGTACGAATTAAAAAAAACTGAACTGTGTAAGCATGGCTTTGCGTTTGATAGCTGAATCATTCAAGGTAGTATTAAATTCATATATTTATTTTAATCTTTCGTATTTCAGCGTTCAACGCCCAGGACTATTCGGTGCGGGACTACCGGCCGTACTTCAAGGCGGTGCTCTGTTACATGGAAGGCGGCTGGACGACTAACACAGAAACGCTCGAAGAACCGTTCTTTAGTGACCGACATTTCATCGATGCCTCCAGCTGGTTTGATCTCCAGGATAAGGTTAGACACGATATTAAGAGTTCACTGATAAAGCAGGATTGTGTGGGTTTCAGGGTTCTTTAATCAGATGTACTGCCTTCAGTTGTTTTTACAAGTTCACATATATTTATGTAATTTAAGCATTGCCTTGATCGCCGACGTCATCATGATCATGATCATGTTAATGATTATCAAATCATCATCATCATCATCAGCAGCAGCAGCATCAGCAGCAGCAGCATCAGCAGCATAATCATCATCATCATCATCATCATCATCATCATCATCATCATCATCATCATCATCATCATCATCATCATCATCATCATCATCATCATCATCATCATCAACATCATCATCACCATCATCATCATCACCAGCAGCAGCAGTAGAAGAAGCAGCAGCATCAGCATCAGCATCAATATCATCAATATCATCATCATCCTCATCATCCTCATCATCATCATCATCATCATCATCAGCATCATCATCATCATCATCATCACCATCATCATCATCATCCTCATCATCCTCATCATCATCCTCATCATCATCATCACCATCATCATCATCATCATCATCATCATCCTCATCATCCTCATCATCATCCTCATCATCATCCTCATACATCATCAACGTCATCGTCGTCGTCGTCATTGTCGTCTCCGTCGTCGTTGTTCTTTGTTTCTTCCTCTTAAAATACTTCTTCGTGTTCGGTTCAGGCGTTGCAATGCTTACACTTTTATAGGAAGACCCAGAGAGAAGTGTAGGTGCTGAATATGCTCCTATTTATGTCCCACAAGAGCGGGATATAGCCGTCGCACTGCGCACTGTTCGTCCGTCCGTCTGTCTGTTCGGGTCTGTTTTTTTGTCGTGCTTTCATTCGTCACTTCGTCTAGCTGTCGGTCCGAAGATTTTATTTAGTCATTTTCACCAGAGTTATTGACTTGTACATTTTAAGGGACCTTTTTTATGCGATAGTGACAGCCATTTTTCTATCTTTAATTCTTCACCCACAGGTCAGATTCGCTTCGTACTCTGGAGGCAAGAGCCACCTGGAGAACTTTGCCTACCTGCCCACCACCATCATGAATGTTGTAAATGGGACGCCGGAGTACGCCCAGTGGAACTACAGGTAGCTAACGAGAATACTATATAGTCACAGGTCGCTTAGATTCTTTTATGTTACGTAAAGACGTTAAATACGTCTTATTGACATGTGCTGACTATCTACTTTTTTACCCATATGACTTACCACAATGTCATGTTAACAGTTAGTTTGAATAGTTTTACATTGATTTGCCAAACATGGCCTCTAGAGTGTCCACACTAATTCTTTTTCATTTGCCACAGCGACCTAGTATTTGACACGACGTAACATAGCTTTCATCGTGTCCGAGATAATGTTGAAACAATATTTCTAAGCAAATTTTATTTGTCAAAGACAAATGGCGACCATCGAATTTTTTTTTCAGGTTAGATAATGTCGTCATTTCATCAGTTTTGTCATAGTCAGTATACACCGATTATACCAGTAAATAACGCTCATTGGGTCATTGTCGACCCGGGTACTACTTCCCCGTACCCCGGGTACTTAAAAGTATACTTCAAAGTACCCGGGGTACGGGGAAGTATACTTCAAAGTACCCGGGGTACGGGGCAGTAATACCAGGAAAAAATTCGTACCCAAATTTTTTCTTACCCAATTTTTATTCGTACTCAATTTTTTAAGTACCCAATTTGTTTTTTGTAATCAAAATTTTCGTACACATTTTTTTTTGTACCCACATTTTTTTCTTACCCACGATTTTCGAACCCAATTTTTTTTGCCCCCCCCCCCTTTTTTTTTCTCAAATAACGCGTTTATATATATATATATTTTTTTTTAAAACGGTAACGATAAGTATTTGTGATATTAACACGGATTTGCAAGGAAGGTTAATGCGAATGAGTGAAGGAATCTGATTGTGGATATATTATACCGATGACGATGATGATAATCAGTTATGATGATGATGATGATGTTGGTGGTCCTAGAGTTGACGAAGACGATGATAATGAAGAAAAAGAAGAAGACAAAGAAGATGATGATAATTATTATGACTGTTGGTAATAATTTTATATCACAACATATGTGGCATGTAGGTTTTTGTTTTATACTGTAAAACTGATGAGGTGAATATGACACATTCGGCGACTGTGATTTTCACGGTCAGACACGTGTTACACATTTGTGTCGTGTTCTGAGAAAACTGGACAAAATGCATGTGCGTAAAGTGTCGTCCCAGATTAGCCTGTGCAGTCCGCACAGGCTAATTAGGGACGACACTTTCCGCTTTTATGGAATTTTTCGTTGAAATGATTTCTCTTCTTAGCGAAAATCCAGTTAAGGCGGAAAGTGTCGTCCCGGATAAGCCTGTGCGGACTGCACAGGCTAATCTGGGACGACACTTTACGCACATGCATTATGCTCAGTTTTCTCAGAACACGACTCATTTGATCCGTGACATGTACGGTTAAACGGTGCTTTTCCCTTTATTTCAGAATCATCTGCCATCCGTTGCAAAACGATTTGCCAACGTCTGCCCTGGAACTCATAGACGACCTATCACCAAGGTAGGTAAATCGTAGCAGTAAGCTCCCTTGGGTAGACTCTCCAATCTCGTACGTTTCATCAAAGTGTTTTCGATTATTAATTTCATAAGAGACTAACGATATGTAAGTTGTCTATCCTTTATAGCACTCAAGTGTTCATTATTACTTGTATTTGTTGTCATAACCGATATACAATGCCGTGCTGGGCGAACGAACATAGCAAAAAACAACCAACAACATTGGGTTGACCAACGATGTACGAAACGGCTAAACAAGTTTCCTTTATTTCTAAAATTACCTTATTGATTACATAACCAATAGTAAATAATCCAATATAATTATAATGTTTAATTAAACTATTGACGATAAAAATGCGAAGCGTTCGTCTCTGTGTACCCGAATCGCATGTTAAATCGTAAAAAAGATTGAGGCGCGCTCTGAGCAAACGGGGTTGAATGCATGTGCGTAAAGTGTCGTCCCAGATTAGCCTTTGTAGTCCACACAGCCTACTCTGGGACGACACTTTCCGCTTTTATTGTATTTTTCGTTTAAAGGAAGACTGTTCTTGGCGAAAATCCAGTTTAGGGGGAAAGTTTCGTCCCTGATTAGCCTGTGCGGACTGCACAGGCTAATCTGGGAGAACACTTTACGAACATGCATTAAACCCCGTTTTCACAGAGCGAGGCTCAATCATATCTCAAGATGTCTCTTTTCCCACTAGAATGCGACGCAATTTGCCCATGTCAAGATTCGGTGGGACCCGGCTGGCGAGGTACAGGTTGAGACGAGAGGTCCCGAGACCAGGACACCGATATGACTCTAAGTATGGTCGTCTGCAAACATTCGACTCCGTTTATTACAGAAATTGATAGCGTTTCTAGTTAAATAACTCGTTTTTAATGCGTCTTTTTATACCTGTTTCGCACTGGAATTCACAAATTCTATTGCAACAATAACGATATCGCTTTTTAATATTAACGTGTATTTGATTATGATTATGACAAGTTTTTGTATTTTTTTATTCCTTTAACGTTCGTGTTCCTTAATGGTATGTGAATGTTATGAGTTCATTATGTTAATGCAATGGCATAATATCACTTTATGATCACCAGGCAATCCCAGTATTTGCATGCCGAACACCCCATTACATATATAAATGTCGCAAACGAAATTGTATTTTAATTTACACACAAATGCGTACAAATATTATGTGTTAACACATAAAATCCTTCACAGACCCTACGGCTGGGGCCTTCTGGACGATTTGATGTACGAGATTCCAGGGAAAGACAACTACGGCACGCACGTCACCGATGACGCACTTGGCCAAACACTGTACCACGTGAAGAACAACAGTTTACTCCTCAACACGGCCCACTATCAACGGTAAGTGGGCTTCTTCCAACGGCCTTGCTTAAAATATATAACCGCTATAAGGGATAGCCCTTTCAGTATCAACCGATAACAACCAGTTCTACAGTCATCTTCTCAGGCTAATATATACCTTTTGATATCAACTGTTAATTAACTTTAAAAAAAGAATCTCTTAAGGCAGAGACGAAAGAGAAATTATATTTTGTTGATGCTCATGATTACATGTCAATATCCTACTTTGCTATAAAACATTTATTCCATACTTTGCTGCAAATGCAAAATTATATTACGCCCAAACTTGGTTCGATAAAAATAGCAGGGGACATAAACAAGCATGATTTTGGTCCAAATGTGTTTTTTTTTCCAAATAAAGCTTACTTTTAGAGAGGAAAGTCATTATAAGGATAAATATTTCCCTTTTGAGCAGGAGAATGGGGCCGAATTTCGGCTCCAAATAAGCAATAAAAATCACTACTTTATAATGCCCACTTTTACAGGTAGGCATGTAACTCCCAATATCAACCGATAACTCGGTTTTGCTTTGTAAAACCCATTTTACCAGGTAGGTATAAAACTCCCGATATTAACCAATAACTTCAAATCCGATATCATTCAATAACTTCGCTTTCAGAAGCAGACTTTTACAGGTAGGTACGTACATCCGATATCACCCAATAACTTCGCCATCTAAAGCACATTTTCCCATTTACATGTAGGTATAATATTTCCGATAACAACCTAAACTTAGATTTCTAAAGCCCATGTGTATGGGTAGGTAAAATGTATATAATTTCCGCATTCTACCGATAAACAGCCTTGCTAAAGCCCACTTTCCCAGGTAGGTACATAATATATGATATCAACCGAGAACTACCCTTAGTAAAATCAACATTCACAGAAAGGTATATAACTTTCAATATCCACTGATTACAATCCTTGTTAAGTACATTTTCAAATGTATGTATATAACTTCATATACCAACTAATAACTAACCTTTCTAAAGCTCACTTTTTCAGGTAGGTAAGTAACATCCGATTTAAGCAGATACCCAACCGTCATAAAGTCCCTTTAAGAGGTTGTTATATTACTTCCGATACAAGCCGATACCTAACCGTTATAAAGTCCCTTTTAGTGACTTGTATATTACTTCCAATATCAGTGAGTCGATAACTACCCTTTTCGAAAATTTACAGGTAAGCATAGAACGTCCGATATCAACTGATAAAAATCCTTTCAAAAGTTCACTTTACAGGTAGGTGTTTACGTTCCGATATCAACCGATAATTGCGTGCACCCTTGTTTGCTTCTGTTCTTGTTGATGACACCCTGGGTTGTGTTCTATTTGTCTTTACTACACTTCTGTTTCACCTTAAAAAACAACAAACTCATGTTTGCAATACCAGACGAGACGTTTATTGACGGGACACTATGCAGCCACATTCAACATTGGATACATAAATGGCAAGATTATGACTACAAAATGTGAACCGACCGGCCAGGAAAAACCAGAGACTTGTTAACGCTGGAAACCTGTGCTCGTTTGCCAATTGTCGGAACACAATACGAATGTAGAGCCTCATTCATGTGTCTGGTTTCATATACAAATCAAAACATATACAAACACAGTAAAAAAACAAAACAACTTTTCTTAGCACATGAAATTAAAATAAAACCGGACTGCACTGACTGAAGACGCCTGGTAGATTGAACTCTACACAACATACTCTTATGTTTGAGATCCTCGTGCAAGACTGACCAATCATTTTATTACTGTAAAACAGTCACGTTACGCGCAAGACAAATATTTCACGCTATACTATCGAAACGCGTGAAATAAAAAGTCTTTACTACACTTCTGTTTCACCTTAAAAACAACAAACTCATGTTTGCAATACCAGACGAGACGTTTAGAAAACGAAAAGAGCGGGCTGGTGGGATTTTTTTAAAATTTAAAATCACAATACTATTTCAGAATGAAAATGCCTCTATTTATAACGCCAGAGCCTTAGACACACTCAGTCTCCTCTCCAAGGAGTCACAGATATATCTATCCTTACTATTTTCGCTCTTCCAGCGACCATGCCGTTTCCAACAACGGTCAGTAACTCCCGCGTTCGCCGCGCACGTTGCGCCTCCGGCGCGCAATGAAAGCAAGCCAATATTCGCATTACCTACCACTTCTCTCAACCTAGCCGTTATACACTCGCGACTTCGGGTATAACTCAACGGTTTGTCTTTCTGAATCAATTTAAAATTGCCTTTTGAATTATCAATAGGTCTAAACAAGAAACAATTGTCACTCGTCGATAATCCAGCAATTTCTAAATATCTATTTAAAATAAAATACGGACAAGCCGCAGTTTCGCCCTTAGCGATATCGATTTTTTCGCCGTTACGATATTGGTCAGTCTTACTTTTTCTTATGGTTATTGTAAAATATTCGTAAAAAAATTGAATATCATCACATCTCAAATTAACTAGCTCATTAAATCGTAAAAAAACATTAAATGCTAAAAAATCATGCATAAATCCCTCAATACAAGCAAATCTGTATTGTTAGAATATTTTTCGCAAAGCTCTTTCAACGATTCTAAAGAAATCGGTTCCTTGCGAGAAACAGGCTTTGACAATGTTCTTTTTGCAGATTCCAGCAAATTCATCACAAATGCATTAGCCGTGGGATCAGGAAGATTTCTGAGAGAATGCGCCCACTTAATGCTATATAAAGAAGCACTTATAACAGAACTCGATACTTGCTTGTCAATAAGATCAGTCAAATACGCCACATGGATAGTGGAAGCTTGAACCGCTGAGCCGCCCTTAGAAGATATAAAAGATTTATACTTATTGAAATAACTAAAATACTTAATGTTTGTATTGTCACTTCTTGAATACACAAGTTGTCCCGACATCTTTCCCACCAAATCTCCAAACTCGCTCACGCTAATCCCGCTGTCCTGAATCTCCGTCTCAATAGCCGTCTTGAGATTTAAACCTGCAGAAATAAATGATACGTCACTCAACAAATCGTAATGCAATAAATCCAAAATTTAACGGCCTCCCATCAAATACGCCATTCCTTCCTCTACCTCTTTTGGTAATATGACCCGCTGCAATAAAGTAAAATCATGCACAAAGTATGCTTTATGATTCCCTCCAGGAAAGCACAACGGCCAAAAAGGAGCCGACTTCGAAATATGCAGCAAAACAGTTGCATTACACTTTTCGTGTTTTATCTCAAGAATACAATCACATGCCAATCTAGGCGGGGGAACATTTCAGTTGTTCTCGCCTTTCCACTCCACACTAAATGCATCTACAGCGGAAGTTCCAGGGCACCAATATCTAGAATTAAATTTGGCGCATTTAGTATTGTAATTACATGCAAAACGATTACATGTATGTTGACCCCAAGTTATTTCTTAACTTTCGAAAACATAATTTTCAATTGACCAATCGTCACTATCAGTGGACCTACTAAAAAAATCGGCTTGATCGTTGCTTTTTCGTGGAACCCAATTTGGTACCAATATTATACCATTACTTCTACAGACATCATCAACATGTGCTGCAATATCTTGCAGATATGGCTGTCTACTACCTGTTTTTAAAATACTTGTTACATTCCTGTTATCGGAATTTAATTTTACTACAGATCCTTTTACTTGTTCCAATGAACTATTAAGCACTCTGCGTACAGCTTCTAACTCCCTCCAGGTAGAACTGAGTCCTGTTTCAGACTCGGACCAACAACCCACAACGTCGCTATTGTTGTGATTCTCTACATAACCTCCAAATCCAGCTCCACTGGCGTCACAATAGACGACGGTTTGCTCATTTTCGCAAAACCAATCAAATTCCTCTAATTTCCCTCAATTCAGCGAATGTATGTTACATTTCCAAAATAATATCTCATTAAAGTCTTGCTTGTCACCAAGACAGGAGCGTCCCAACTCGCTCTGGACAATACGCACTTATAAAGAGACCTTGACCTTAAACGTACAATCGGCCCCATAGCGCTTTGCATCGAAATCAGCTGACCTATCAGTCGTGCAATTACACGTACATGAAACATATTTTCACCGTTTATAATTTTAGATGAAAGCCCATTTAATGAACAGACGGTGCTTTCCATACGCGCATCATTTACTTACACAGTACCATCATGCATATGCCAAGTATACCCTAACCAATCTATGCTCTGCCGAGGTTCCCAATGACATTTTTCATCAGCGATTAAGAACCCAAAGTTCCGCAAATCTTCCCGTATGAACCTTGAAACACGGGAAGCGTTTTCAAATGAATTTGAACCACCGAGACCGTCATCCAGAAATATAACTATTTTGTGACCCACCGACCTGCATTTTGTTACAAGAACTCTCAAAATCTTAGTAATAATGAAACCCGCTGTAGAGATCCCGAATGGTAACACATTGTAAACGAAATACCTTTTTCCGTTTTCAGTTTCCCAACAAAAACCTAGAAATTGTCTATGTTCTGGAAAAATCATTAAATGATGATAAGCGGAATTTATATCAAATGAAAATAAATAGTCCCCTTTACAAGCTTGCAACCTTAGCACAAATATTGAACTTGAACTTGAAAGAAAATTCTCAAGATCTGTTAGCAACATTCCAGGGGCATGACATAAGAATCCATAGAGAATTCTATCGCCTTCCTGAAAATGTACTGCAAGTTGCGAAAATGTCGAAAGTTCTCCGATGCATCAACAACGGATCAATTAGCAAATACAGTGGGTGTGACTTTGAAGACATCACCTTACATCCAGATGGTATGTTATTATTAGACTAAACTACTATTTGATTTTGATCCCTCTAAGTGTTCTTTGCACTTTTTATGTGTCCTTAAAAGACACATTTCACGCAGGGTGTTAGTTTGACCTGAGCTCGCGAGTTTTGACACGTGATTCTCATGGAAATTACGAAATTGACGCATGGTAAAACCCCCCAAATAGTCATAAAGATCCTTGGTAATTTTCTTGATTGGATCATGTTCAAATGTAAATGCAGATGAAATGATGTTTAACAGTTTGGGGGGTGGGCGGGGCATTTGGTCTCCGACTGCAGAGCTCTTGTTTATTTTTAATTTGTAATATTTTTTAATATACTATATTTATTAGTAGAATATGAACTTTGAGTTTGTCTGATTTTAATTTGTTTTCGTGACTTGACCCTATAAGATAGCTGACACAGTGGTGTAACTGCAAACAAAATAATTTTAAAGGATGTCATGTTGTCTGGAAATATTTGCTATTTTGAGATATTATTGTTATAGAAGCAGTGGAGTCTGATACAGACGATGATGAGGATGAAGCTGATCAAGATGAAGAAATCAACACATTAGACCATCCAGGTATTAATTTAAACACTAGTTGATGGTTGAAGTTCACACATTTGCAAAGACTAAGTTGCTTGCATTGTGAGCTTGACTGGAATGTTTGTGTTGAATCTTGATTCTGTGCTTGTTTTTAAGTGCCAATTAAACTATTGGCTGGTGTACTGTGTGCTGTTTGTAGAAGGACTATTCTTCTTATTTGGACAATAACTGAAAAACATGCATGTAATAATAATTGGCCACAAACTTTCAGTACCTGCTTTCTGATTGCAAGATACTTGTCTTTGACAAGTCCCATTACTCTGGGAAGCATATTTATATCAAATGTTTGCTCTTTAGATTGGCACATTATCGTCAAATGGTACCCCGGTAAAAAATATATAAATATACCATTATTTGCTGTAGTGTATGTCANATTGATATCTATACACCAAACACGTTTCAGGTTGAAACTTTATATAGTTTCTGAGATATAGCCCCGAATAGTTTGTGATAGACGGACATCATACAAAAAAAAAAAAAAAAAAAAACGAGAAATAACTCTTTTTCAAGACAGTGTAGGTTTATGGTTCTTGAGAATAAACCTTCTCCTTAGAGATATGTATACACACATGAAGTTTCATGTTGAAATCTTATACATTTCTGAGATAAAACCCTACAAAGTAAGTGAGAGAAAGACATAATTCAAAAACAAAGGGCAATAACTCTTATTTAAGAACGTGTAAGGTTATGGTTATTGAGAATTGCACTTCTCCGCATTGATATCTATCACCAAGGAAGTTTCATGTTAAAATCTTATATAGTTTTTTAGGTATAGCCCAGAAAAGTGTGTGACAGACGGACGGACTGACAACGCCAAAACTATATCTCTCCTTCATCGTTGAAGTGATAATAATAATGTTGAGTACATATAGAAAGGTACTCCGTATTTTCCATAGGTATCGTAAGTTAACGTATGTTATTTTTGGTTATATTGGTTAACTTAAAATTAAATAAATTTTCCAATCGTGCCGTCGGTTTTCGCTGACGTGTTCAAGTGTTGCTTTGAGCTGGTGCATGCCAAAGTAACACATTTTCGCGGGGTTTCGGTCTTCTATCATACATATTTAATTAGGATTGGTGCTTTATATATTACAGTATACCATCTATGTTCTGTATAAGGAATTATACAATTATATTTATTTTAACATAGGGAATTTAATAATTACATACATTTTAATGATAGGATTAGCGTGAAGTCATCTAAATATACTGACAGTAGATCATTTCACTTTTTAATATAAAAAGGGAGGTAACCTATCGCAAATTTTATACATTTCCCGGAAAAGGTCATGCGACCGCTTTCTACTTAATACCAGTCAGTTCCATATGTATGTTTTGTTGACCCAACGTAGGACATGGTGATGAACATGGCTAAGTATGGCAGCCTGTTCGAGACTGAGCCCACCACCCTGTCATTGGCGAACCAGACCTACAACAACATGCCGCACTTACTTAAGGTAGCATGTCCTTGCAGATAAAATATATTACCATTAAAACGTAATGTGTTTTTTTTTCGTCTAAAGGCAAGTGCTGAAGACGTTTGCAGTACACAATGTATTCTCATTACGTCGTGAAAATGCAATTTTGTTTAAAGCGCATCACATATCTTACGTGTGACATTCATATTGATGTCATATTAATTCATAAAATCTGAACAAATTACGTCAGAATAAGGACTAATTTGTGTAGGGTTTGGTGTCGTTTTACAATAGTATTTGTGTTCTTTGATTTTGGCTTCATACGCTTTTACTGTGTTCGAATAATAAAACACATGATATGAATCCCTTAAGGTTGCTCCGACAAGACGTGACCCTCCCGGTTACCACGACCATGAAATCCACATCGTGCAGAGTGACCTTGACGACCTGAAGAACGGTCACACGATCCATAGCCTTCTCACCTCGGTGGAGAACGGGCACCAGCACAGCGTTGACATCTCCATGGATTCCCATGGTCACTTCGTGATGACGTCATGCGACGGGATGGCCCAATGCTGGGACGGCCATAGCAACCAGCTGACCTTAGATTACTAAACCGCTCGGAGAAATTATGCAAATAAAACCAGCATTCATGAAGATTCTTAAGTTGTTATTTAACATAATTCTTATATCAGGCGTAAAAAGTGTTGTTTTGTTTTGTTTTCATTAACCTCACCGATCCTGATTTGTTTGTTACAACCTGTACCTTTTTGTGTTATTCAGATTAAGTTGTTGATCATATTTTTTAAATTCTATCATATTCACTTAATAAGCAATTGAGTTTGTGATATTTTGCTACATTTTATCATATGCACTATTGAATTTAAATTAACAAAACAAAAAAAGAATGTTAAATAGAGATTGAGAAGATTTCTTCCTGTCATTGCAGATTCTTATTATATTGGGGAATCATTATTTAAAAAAGAAAGAACGAAAGCAAGTTTAGCCGACTAACCTAACATATTGTTTTATCCGATGTTAGTGAAAACAAATGATATTTTCTTTTTTTGCCGCATAGTACTTAAGTCATATCAACGTTTTGTTACTTGAATTCGGTATTTTCTGTTAATAGAACCGTTAAACATGGACCCTGGACAACCACAGTTTCTAAGAATTACATGTGTACTCAAGTTTTGGGAAAACATGCTTAGATCTTCGACTTTAGACTATTATGCCATTTGTTGGACAGAACCTTATTCTGAAAAGCAGATTGCTTGTTTATATACAGAATTATTAAGGGCTATGAATTTTTATTTTTAGCTCGGCTGTTTTCGAAGAAAACCCGAGGTATTATCATAGCCAGCTCGTCGACCGCTGTCCGCCGTCCGCGTCGTGCTAAAACCTTAACAATGGCTCTAAAATCAAAGTGCTTCCACCTACAACTTTGAAACTTCATATGTAGATGCACCCTGATGAGTTCTACACGCCACACCCAATTTCGGGTCACAAGGTCAAATGTCAAGGTCACTGTGACCTCTTATATAAAACTGTAACATAGGCTCTAAAATCAAAGTGCTTCCAACTACAACTTTGAAACTTCATATGTATATGCACCTTGATGAGTTCTACACGCCACACCCAATTTTAGGTCACTAGGTCAAAGGTCAAGGTCACTTTGACCTCTTATATAAAATTTTAACATAGTCTCTAAAATCAAAGTGCTTCCACCTACAACTTTGAAACACCATATGTAGATGCACCTTGATCACTTCTTCACGCCACACCCATTTTTGGGTCACTAGGTCAAAGGTCAAGGTCACTGTGACCTCTAATTTAAAACTTTAACATAGGCTCTAAAACCAAAGTGCTTCCACCTACAACTTTGAAACGTCATATGTACATGTACCTTGATCAGTTTTACACGCCACACCCATTTTTGGGTCACAAGTTCAAAGGTCAAGGTCACTGTGACAGCTAATATAAAACTTTAACATAGGCTCTAAAATCAAAGTGCTTCCACCTACAACTTCCGATCACTTGATAGAAGTCCTTTTTCCATTTATTTGTTTATACAAAAACTGCACCCACAGCCGAGCGTTGGCACCCGCTATGCGGTGCTCTTGTTCAATGTTTTATATTGATAACAGAAGACAGCTGTCCCCTTTCATGAAAATGTTTCGCATTATTAAAAACGCCAATTAAAGTGTCACAGCAAGACCGATTGTGTTTCTAACGGTTGGAACGTCCGAACCACCAATGAACGAAAATACATGACATCGTTCAATTTCAAAATGCCGAGTATATGTTAGGTTAAACAAAATCCCTTATCTATACAAAAAATGGTCATGGTGGTTCACCTTGTCTACGTCTTGTACAACAAACATGTATAAGAAACCATACTGAAACATTGTGAGATGGTTTATTTATGTGTGCGTGCGTGTGTACATGATTGTGTGAGTTTGCGTTGTGATGTGTAGGAATTTCTGGGTCGTCGTCGGCGGCATTGTACAAACTAAATTCATGACAAACTGAGAGTGAGTCAAAAATCGAGCATTCATATCAACATGAAAGTTCCCCCAACACGCACCATATTAATTGTAATTGTAAAACAATTCGGAACCACGGGAGAGGACAACCCTCTCAAACCAACCCCTTTATGTTCCCAATACAGAAACTGGACCGCCTCCCCAATGTTTCGAGGTTATCTACGCCCCTGCATTTAAACTTAAGGCAGGTTAAGGTGAAAACTATGTCGATCCTTGAACGCCTGACAGAGTGGGTAATCACGTGATAGTAAAGATGGCGACGTCCATGCCGAGACATGTAGTTTTCGCCGTTTTATACCCTGTATTACTTGTGTTAATTTTTGTTTAAATGCTGCTCACTTTCCAGCCATATCAACAAGAAAGGTATTAGAGTTTATTTCGTATTAGTATCGCTACGAAATTTCTTGGCGGGATCACAAAATTACAGTTCCCACAACGAGAATTCTTACACGCTAAAGTTACGCATGATAACGTCAAATATTAGAGGGCCGCGAGATAACACGTGATCTTCAACAGTCCTGCATTGATGATTCCAATATTTGGTTATTGATAGAGCTCTGCTTTGTCTCTGTAAAGGTCACGAGTATCGTGTTATAATTTAACAAATACAAAACAATACTATGGTTAAATTTCAAATGTTTAATTTATTACTTAACACTCCTATAGATGGTGATTCACTCCAATCGTATTCTCATCGTACTTGACAATCATACCAGCAGAGCAAAATAATACATACCAGTTTCCATAGGTGACACAAAATGCCTCGCTTCTTGGTTGGTTATGAATACTTTCGGGCTCGCGATATAACATGCAACATATAGACATTCTATGCTTAATTTAATGAATGTTTTCTCTCGAAAACAATTCCAATTCTTTACCATAATGATACATCCGATTTATCCATTATGGATTTTAGATACACAACCCACCCTTTTCATTGACTACGTAATTTATCAAATCAAAAGAACTTGATCCTGCAAAACTAATCATGTAATAAATTTGCTTCTTTCTTTTTACAAGAAAGTCAATGGTTACATCAAACTGATAAGTGTGATATTGTTATCATGATTAACAAGTACACAATGTATCGAGAAAACGAATTTCACACAGACCATATTCAAATGATTCACAGGTTAATTTTATTTTAAAAAAAATCAACACAGTCACAATACCAGGGAAAAATCAAAACAGTGTTATACACAATTAATTGTAAAAAAAAACGGATCGTTACTTATTAACCATTTGAGAACTCAGAACAATGCATTGGTGTCCAAATTATAGCTTTCCAGTAATGTTCTGAATTAGATTACACAAATCTGAAGTAATAGTTACATGTATCTGTTTTGAATGACACTGAAATCTTTACGTAACTCGGCACCCACCGCCTAACTGCAAAAAGCTTTACGCTCGGTTCTCCAATGACCTTAATTCACTGATGTCAAACAGATATACTGTCACCATGGTGGATAAGGCATTATTGAAAACATGTCCAGCTTTGAGACTGCCAACATTATGCAGACAACACTGAAATTTGGACACATTCAGAGGATTATTCATCTAACGCCAAGCGCTCAGACGAATGTGATGTAAAACAAACGTTGCTTATAGGTTGAATATGCATAGATAAGAAATGTCTAAGTATCTGGGCAAATTATTTAGGTTCTAATGTTAAATAATGTAAATGTACATTTATACATGTAGTATACAGTGCAAAAGTGCATTCTTAACATGTGAATTATCTCTTTATCTAATCATACAAATGGTTAATGTTCTTATTTTAAATAATGTACTTGTGCATGTATAGTATACATGTACAGTGCAAACGTACATTCTAAACATTTCTTGTATTAAACTTGGTGAGTAAATATTATGCTAAGTAAATATGTAATACTATGTCTGTCACATGTACCTAAATAAACGAATTAATTGACAAACTGCATTTAAAGTACCCAGTTCAAACCAAACTTAACATGATAATCACTATTGAGCATGTTCCACTTGACAATGATGTTCAGAGTCAGCAGAGGTCCAGAAAACACGCTTGCACACCGGGCGATGTAACTTCTCCATTTAATGAACTCGCACCATATGCTGATAGGCATTGCCCTTGTCCACGAATGTCTTGCTACAAACCAAACATTTATGATCCTTTGCATCTGTATGCGTGCTTATATGTCGCTGCAATTTGTCGTAACAACAGTTACGGAAAGTGGGGTTACTGTGCTCAACAGTTATGAAAATGGGGGTTAATTTCCAAATTTTGATGCATATAGTGCGATTGCCTTTTGGAAGCATACTGGTGTTCAGGCAAGTTAAACTATGATAGTTCTTGAGTCCACCTTTCCATGAAAACTGCTAAAAAAACTTATATATGACCTAAAAATACACATACAATGAGCCATGTCAATCGTTAACAATCAGGCACTTGCGTATAAAGTCTTCAATAACTTTTTTAATATTGATAATGCAGCTACAGGATTTATACCGAGGCTAAATGACTATCAGTATCACATCTTGCGCGTAAGAATAATGTCGAATAAGTATGGTAAATGTACAAACCTTTCAAAAGTTCAGGCGAAAAAAATCGAAATATCAGCCGTTGGCCGCCCATTTGAACAATAGTTTATATTATTCTCACTTACGCCACAGCAGTTACTTGCGTACGATCTACCCCCTGGTTATATAACGTTACTGTTGATCTATTCGTTATTCCATTAGACCAGCCAACAAATGCCAAGACTCGTCTATTCTTCCTTTATAATAGTGAACATTTTATTATTCAAATAACAATATCAAAGGCAAGAAACTGCACAGGAAAATCAATCCTCAGTTATCTCCCAAATACAGCTGCGCAGTGCCCCTCGTTTTCCGTATGCTGATTATGTTTTTTTTTTTTTTTTTTTTTTTTTTTTTTTTTGAANTAAATAAGTAAATTTGTTTTTTTTTTGTTATTTTTTCGGTTATACGAAACTCGGAATATGAATTAATATGCGTTTATTTTCGTGTTTCGTTTTGTCGAATGCAAAAAAGAGACGGTATATACACGGACCCTGGAAGTCCATAGAAGGTCAAACACTGCACATTGCGAACCAAAATAGATCATCTGATCGGAGTATTGTCTACTTCATAAGTTTGTTTGTGCAGTCCGATACACGCTTCGTCATTCACATTTTCAAACATTTTGCTGTTTTTTTTTTATCGGAAGACAAAATGTGGACGTTTAATTGAAATATTTTGGTATTGTCCATTTATATCATTTAACATAAAGTTTCTTAACAGCCTTTTTACAGAGTTTATTAACAAATATACGAATATATAACTTATTGAAAAGTACGAACTTTTCTGTATCGATTAACGTTTTTTTCTTTGCTGAATTGTTGTTATCGTACAGCGCAAAAGGGAAATATAATACCAATAATACAGACACTAAAACTATGAGCTGTACATTTATTGAATGTAAACAACTGAAATAGAACACGGACATGTGGACTTTATGGACCAGTTCTAAAACAAGAAGCACACATACGGGGCACTGCGTTGTAATGATAGAAATAGTCCACAAGAGCTACTGGCGTATACTAGCTTAAAATGTTGTAAAGGCACATACAAGATGCCGCCAGGAAAAGGACTCATCAAAATTTAAACCAAGATTTAACAAATACATAAAATAAAGAATTATGGACAAATGAAAATGTTCTGCGTCTTAAAATAAAGGAAATGTGTATTTTCAGTTTATTGTTGACATTTTGTAGTCTAGTTTCCCGTTAGAGAAAATGCACATCACATACATGATATTTGCATGGGGAAATCCCACTATTGTGGTAATTTAAAAAAATCACGTTCGAAGGTCTTCCAAAAAGCATTTTCTTTGATAAAATTGATAAAGAACATATTTGTACAACGCGTCGCGAAAACGCACGAAAATTACACGTGTTTCTATAGCAATCGACTTATTAGGGGTACGATACGCCGTGTTATTATTTTAGTTTGTAAATTGTTTAATATTATTTTTTTTCCTGTAAAAACTGTTAACAAAAAGCTTAACAGTCAACATCCATTTGACTTGTTTCACTTGTACAGAGTATGGCATCAAGAGGCACAACGTTTCATGAAAGCATGGAATGAACGATTATCACAACGATATGAAATAAACAAAGCTAGTGTAGACAAACAGTTTGACTTGGGGGAAAGTTTCTACAATTGTTAACGGTGTCCACACAATTAAATACTTTTTCGTGCACGAGTTAAATGATGTTTAAACATCAAAGATACATTTAAACTTTACATTTATTGAATGACTTATGTAATAATTTTATTATAATTCGATAATGTTCACTTTTATTGTGACTTTAAGGCTTTTATCAATGTTACCGGGTTGTTGATTGTAACTCATGTAGGACAGTCATGATGATTATCTTATTTGGGTCGCGTTCTGAGAAAACTGGACAAAAAGCATGTGCGTAAAGTGTCATCACAGATTAGCCTGTGCAGTCCGCACAGGCTAATCAGGGACAACACTTTCCGCCTAAACTGGATTTTCGCTACGAAGAGACATGATTTAAACGAAAAATTCCATACAAGCGGAAATTGTCGTCCCCGTTAGCCTGTGCGGACTGCACAGGCTAATCTGGGATGACAATTTACGCACAACCATTATGCCCAGTTTTCTCAGAACTAGTCACATTTTACTTTCCAGTTTACCACCTTGAGAACTGAGATAATAGTCAACCACTGATAAGGTGTCAATATAAAATCTGACCAAACCTTAACTCTACTCAAAGCGTTCGAAAGGGTGCAGACATGGTAAGTTTATTGGTTCTAATTGTCTAATAGCGGTGTAGTTCTTTGTTGTTAACCCAAATTCGGTGTTCGCTTTTTGGTCAGCACCGAAGTGTGTTGCAGTTTAAATGGTGAAACGGAACGCACGATGACAGTGCCTATTGCAAACTTATTTCGACTGTGTCCTAATCACGGACACATTTAAAAGTGTGAAGCAACAAAGCCGTTTGAAGTTGCACTGTCCAGTACCTTACAAATGATTGATCGACACTTATTCACAAAGCATTTAAAAGGCAATGTATCTACATTAATCATGTTACTAAAAATATGGTGTTTTCAATTGCCGTTTAGTTTGAATGGCCCACTAGCAACTTAAAATTGACCCAGGTTCTAAATCCTGTGAAGGCATTTTTTATTCAATTTTGTTTTATTGATATTATAGTATAATTGTTATATATTATTCCAAAAACAATGCATTTCCAAAATACGCAAATCTGTGAACAAGTCCCTTTCCATATGAACCAAATATTGTATGGTGTCTAGCTTCGCATCTTAGTTACTGGCTATAATTATACAGGTTTTGGTAGTTTTTTTGAAATTATTTAACGCACATTATCATACGCAAGAAAAACAACGCGAAATCTTATTTTCAGTTCTATATCCGGTGTTTGGTTGGTATCTGGGTGGCTCTGGTTTACTTTAGTACCATCCACGCAACGCCGGCCCACAACGTCCATGCAACGACGACGACGCCGACGCCGAAGCCCGACCATGAAGTAATTCAAGGTAATGACTAACTACAATTCGAATTTAACATCACTTGGATGTGTAATTATGATATCTTAAAAGCAAACATTCTTCATGTTGCAATGGTTTGATAAAACCCTCATTTTAAAATGTTTTCTGACGTAGAAGTTTTTTTTTGTAATCCATGCTATATCCTAACAGATCCTTACATGTTTGATTCTTCAATTTGAGTGTGCTTGCATGCTTATCCTATATGCAACCTTTATGGGCAGAAATATTATGACATGGGACACATAGTGTACTATTTATCAGTTGTCGCCCATATTGTGCACATATGGCCACTTGATTTCAGATCAATTACAGTAAAAATAACTTCAGATCTTCTTCATGAACTAAACTTCATGAAACAGTCTGTTACTGAACTCACGCGCCAGGTGATGCTGCAGCAGACGTTTGTTGAAGAGCGCATCCGATCTGACGGCAGTTCCGGTCTGAAACAAGTTATGTCGTAAAAAGTTATCGTAACAAATAATGTTTCTGTATTTATAAAATGTCAAACAATTCGCTGAATGCATATCACACTATGAGTAACGTTCCATCGGTCCATCAATAACATCTCTTATCATTATACGCATTTTTTCAGGTGACTGATTAATAGATGAGTGCACTGTTTTAGTAGTTTTATTTATCCGTTCTGATAGGTGTTATCATGGGGTACCAATACGCAGAAATATACAGCTCAAATCTGGGTTTAGGGGGCATAAAGACGGATTAACATAGACATTTTATTGCGTCAAATAAAGTATGATACCATTGGTCATCGAGCTTGGTCATTTTAAAGAATTTAAATGCATTCTATCAATATGTTAAATGTTCGCAAAATCCTGCTTTTGAGAGGATTTCATAAATATGACACGTATACATAATTCTCTGCCTCTATATGGGTGTGTTTATTACCGTTAGATCAGAAACAGCGAAAATGGGGATCGTACATATCAGACGGATTCCGAAAGTGGAGGCAGCGTCGCCGGCATACACGAACACTCGAGCAATATTCGGTATGTTGAAAAACTATCCCCTGTGAAGTGTACCATAAGCACGTAGTATATGAAGTCCAAGTATCTCAACGTGCATCTTGTGCAGAGTTGGGAAGGATTATTTCATTCATTGCATTCAGTGTTGTTCAATGCAATAACGGTAAACGTTCACATTATTACATAGTTTGTTCATTGAACGTTTTGCTAACGTTATGGACTCCCAGAGTGTCAATGTATCGCTTGATGTATGATTTCGCAATATGGTCATGGCATAACTTAGTTGATGACGTTTCAAAACGGTATACTTTAAGTATGTGTTAGAATTTCTAAGTGAGAGGTGTTTGTTTCAGAACAATTGGAATGGGAGAGCTGAATGTCGTGATGAACGGCGTTGAGTTTAAAACGCGTCATAACGACTACCGTCTGGCGATGCCGGCGTCACATCCGGGCTACAACGCTCAGGTGGACATACCGTTCCCGGAAGTTCCCCCGGCTGTTCTCAACAAAGCGACCGTCCCGGAACAGGTGGAGGAAATGAAGTTGTGGTTTAAAGGTATAAGTATTCAAGTCCATAATTCAGAAGCTCAAGTTTGCCATGGCGTTTTGTGTGAGACCGATAATTATAATCATCTTGATATTATAATTTTAACTTTGAAATCGTGCGAATGTGACGCGAAATGACAAAAATAAAATAAAAAATGATACAACGCGATTATTTAAATGCATGATCAGATAATAGAACAACATACAATTTTCCCAATTACGCGTGAGCTCTGTTCTTTTTCTAAAAAATGTTCATTAAAAAAAAACTAGAATTAATAAATAAAGAAGTGGAATTCTTAGAATAATTCATGTACAAATTAAAAACTGAACTGTGTAAGCATGGCTTTGCGTTTGATAGCTGAATCATTCAATCGTCGCACTAATTCTAAATGCACGAAAGTCCAAAAAAGTGATTTTGAGAAAATCGCTTCAAAAGTGTTGAAATAACAAACCATGTATTATAAAACAAGATATCTTTATGAAATTTTTACATGTGGTTGAGATGTATGCAATCTATCAATTTGCAAAATGTAAAGGCAATTGCTTTTAAAATAAAAAAAGTTATATTAATTAATAATGTGTGTTAATCTGTCGATTTGTGCACTTTTTTGGACGTTCGTGCATTTGGAATAAGTGGTACGTAGAAGACGATGCTATTGGCTGAATCATACACAAAGACATTCGCGATTTTAGAATTAAAAATTTAAAATGAATAGAAAATTGTCACGTTTCGCCAATGTTGAGGGGTAAATAGTGCCTTAGTAGAGAAAGGTACACATTATGCCGTTTGTTGCATCGTGTAGAGCTCGACAAGCCCGACAAAATGATACCAAATATGCCATTTTTGCAATTTTTGACATTCGCGACTTTAGAATTAAGGCGACGCAATGTAGTATTAAATTCGTATTTTTGTTTTAATCTGTCGTATTTCAGCGTTCAACGCCCAGGACTATTCGGTGCGGGACTACCGGCCGTACTTCAAGGCGGTGCTCTGTTACATGGAAGGCGGCTGGACGACTAACACAGAAACGCTCGAAGAACCGTTCTTTAGTGACCGACATTTCATCGATGCCTCCAGCTGGTTTGATCTCCAGGATAAGGTCAGACGCGATATTAAGATTTCACTGATTAAGCACGAGTGTTTGGTTTTCTATAGTCCTTAAATCAGACGTACTGCCTTCTGTTGTTTTACCAGCATGATGGACAAGTTCACATACACTTATGTAATAGCATTGCCGTTATCGCCGCACTTATCCTTATCATCATAATCATCATCTTCACCATCATCATCATCATCATCATCATCACCATCATCATTATTATCATCATTCTCATCATCATTATCCTTATCATCATAATCATCATATTCACCATCATCATCATCATCATCGTCATTATTATCATAATCCTCATCATCATTATCATCATGATCATCATGATCATCCTCATCATCATCATCATGATCATCCTCATCGTCGTCGTCATCGTCGTCATCATCATCATCATCGTCGTCGTCATCGTCGTCATCATCATCATCGTCGTCGTCGTCTTCGTCATCGTATTGTCATATTATATTATTGACGAGACATTTATAAACTAGTAAACGTGTTGTTCTTTGTTTCTTCCTCCTAAAACACTTCTTCGTAAACGGTACAGGCGTTGCAATGCTTACAATTTTATAGGAAGACCCAGAGAGAGATGTAGGTGATGCATATGCCCCTTTGTATGCCCCAACAATAGCGGGATATAGCAGTCGCACTGTGCGTACTTTCGTCTGTCTGTTAGTCCGTCCGCATGGAGGTCCGAAAGTTCCAGTCTCAGCCATGACGTTGCCATACATATTGATGTATGAAAACATTGCTTGGAACAAACCTTTATCTTCTTTCAACACACTTACTTAAGTCGATGGCATCGAAAGTCGAAGATTTATTGGAACGCCCTCGAGTTCTGGGTGACTGTTTTTATGTAAACCTTGATGAAACGATATGTCGCATTTAACAAATGGATTGCAATCCCAGGGAAGGGTCGCACCTAGAGGACAAAGAACAGAAATGGTAAAAATTAAGCGTGTGTGCATCTCAATGTTTAAAATGTCTTTCGCGCCTGAGGCTCGCTGTTTGAGGAATACAAGTATGTCCCAGAACTTAAACCAAATTTCTTTTTGGACACGCGAAAGTTTGGACGAATGTTGAATAGGAGCTTCAATTTCCAGATAATATTTTACTGAAATGCGTTCAATTAAGTTGTGCAGTTGTGCTTTGGTGTGAAAACCGGAGTAGCCGGAGGAAACCACACCTGTTAGGAATGGTGGCCAACAACCAAACTCACATGCGCCGGGAGTGAAGATTGAACCCGGGTCGGCTAAGTTAGCAGAGCATGTATCATCCACTTCGCATAGCGGACAGCATTGCCATTCATGTCTGAGCCACAATTTTGCCACATATGGATCAATGTTAAAATACATTTGAGCCTCGCTCTGTGAAAAAGGGGTTTAATGAATGTGCGTAAAGTGTCGTCCCGGATTAGCCTGTGCAGTCCGCACAGGCTTATCAGGGACGGCACTTTCCGCTGTAATTGAATTTTTCGTTAAATGGAAGACTCCTCTTGACGAAAATCCAGTTTAGGCGGAAAGGGTCGTCCCAGATTAGCCTGTGCTGACGACACAGGCTAATCTGGGACGACACTTTACGCACATGCATAAACCCCCTTTTCACAGAGCGTTTTAAAAAAACTAGGGTACCACCAATAAGGGGCACATTTAGATGTCAAAGGACAAAAATGATACAAAAAGTTCATTGCAGAAATGTACTTCCCGATGAGAGAGGGTGTGTCGGGTCTGTTTTATTCGTGCTTTCATTCGTCACTTCGTCTAGCTGTTGGTCCGAAGATTTTGTTTAGTCATTTTCACCAGAGTTATTGACTTGTACACTTAAAGGGACCTTTTTATGCGATGGTGACAGCCATTTTTCTATCTTTAATTCTTCACCCACAGGTCAGATTCGCTTCGTACTCTGGATCCAAGAGCCACCTGGAGAACTTTGCCTACCTGCCCACCACCATCATGAATGTTGTAAATGGGACGCCGGAGTACGCCCAGTGGAACTACAGGTAGTCAGGGACCTATACAACAATTTGTTGTATAGGTCCCTGAGGTAGTTAACGAGAGTACCGTTTGGTCACAGGTCGCTTCGATTCTTTTATAAAACAAATTGTAAATACGTTTTTGTTACGTAAATACGTTAAATACGTCTTATTGACATGCGCTGAGAATCTACTTTTTTACCCATATGATTTACCACAATGTCATGTTAACATTTAGTTTGAATATTTTTATATTGATTTGCCAAACATGGCCTCCAGAGTGTCCACACTAATTCTTTTTCATTTGCCACAGCGACCTAGTATTTGACACGACGTCACATAGCTTTCATCGTGTCCGAGATAATGTTGAAACAACATTTCTAAGCAAATTCTTTTTGTCAAAGACAAATGGCGACCATCGAATTTTTTTCAGGTTAGATAATGTCGTCATTTCATCAGTTTTGTCATAGTCAGTATACACCGATTATAACAGTGAATAACGGGTTTTTTTTTAAACGGTAACGATAAGTATGTGTGATATTTACACGTTTTTGCAAGGAAGTTTAATGCGAATGATTGTAGGAATCAGATTGTGGATAAATTATACCGATGACGATGATGATAATCAGTTAAGATGCTTATGATGATGATGATGACGATGGTGGTCCTAGAGATGACGAAGACGATGATAATGATGAAGAAGAAGAAGAAGAAAAAGAAGATGATTATAATTATTATGACTGTTGGTAATGATTTTATATCACAACATGCAACATATGTGACATGTAGCTTTTAGTTTCATACTGTAAAACTGATGAGGTGAATATGACACATTCGGCGACTGTCATTTTCACGGTCCTTCACGTGTTACACATTTGTGTCGTGTTCTGAGAAAACTGGGCATAATGCTTGTGCGTAAATTGTCATCCCAGATTAGCCTGTGCAGTCCGCTTTTATGATATTTTTCGTTTTAATGAAGTCTCTTCTAAGCAAAAATCCAATTTGGGCGGAAAGTGTCGTCCCTGATTAGCCTGTGCGGACTGCACAGGCTAATCTGGGATGACACTTTACGCACTTGTAAGCATAATGCCCAGTTTTCTTACAACACGACAAATTTGATCCGTGACATGTACGGTTAAACGGTGCTTTACCCTATATTTCAGAATCATCTGCCATCCGTTGCAAAACGATTTGCCAATGTCTGCCCTGGAACTCATTGACGACCTATCACCAAGGTAGGTAAATCGTACCAGTAAGCTCCCTTGGATAGACTCTTCAATCTCGTACGTTTCATCAAAGTGTTTTCGTTTATTAATTTCATAAGAGACTAACGATATGTAAGTTGTCTATCCTTTATAGCACTCAAGTGTTCATTATTTCTTGTATTTGTTGTCATCACCGATATTCAACGAACATAGCAAAAAACAACCAACAACACTGGGGTTGACTAACGATGTAAGAAACGGCTACACAAGTTTACTAAAATATTTCTAAAATTACCTAATTGATGACATAATCGATAGTAACCAATCCAATATAATTATAATATTTTATCAAACTATTGAAGATAAAAATGCGAAGACATTCGTACCTGTGTAGCCGAATCGCATGTTAAATCGTAAAAAAGATTGAGTCGCGCTCTGAGCAAACGGGGTTTAATGCATGTGCGTAAAGTGTCGTCCCAGATAAGCCTGTGTAGTCCACACAGAAGTCCTCTGGGACGACACTTTCCGCTTTTATTGTATTTTCGTTTAAAGGAAGACTGTTATTGACGAAAATCTAGTTTAGGCGGAAAGTTTCGTCCCTGATTAGCCTGTGCGGGCTGCACAGGCTAATCTGGGAGAACACTTTACGAACATGCATTAAACCCCGTTTTCACAGAGCGAGGCTCAATCATATCTCAAGATGTCTCTTTTCCCACTAGAATGCGACGCAATTTGCCCATGTCAAGATTCAGTGGGTCCATGCTGGCGAGGTACAGGTTGAGACGAGAGGTCCCGAGACCAGGACACCGATATGACTCTAAGTATGGTCGTCTGCAAACATTCGTCTCCGTTTATTATAGAAGTTGATAGCGTTTCTAGTTAAATTACTCGTTTTTAATGCGTTTGTTTATAACTGTTTCGCACTGGAATTCACAAATTCTATTGCAACAATAACGATAGCGCTTTTTAAATTTACGTTAATTGATTATGAGTATGACAAGTTTTTGTATTTTATTAATTCCTGTAACCTTTGTGTTCCTAATGTTATGTGAATGTTATGAGTTCATTATGTTTATGCAATGGCATAATATCGCTTTATGATCACCAGGCAATCCCAGTATTTGCATGCCAAACACCCCATCACATATATAAATGTCGAAAACGAAATTGTATTGTAATTTACACACAAATGCGTACAAATATTATTTGTTAACACATAAAATGCTTCACAGACCCTACGGCTGGGGCCTTCTGGACGATTTGATGTACGAGATTCCAGGGAAAGACAACTACGGCACGAACGTCACCGATGACGCACTTGGCCAGACACTGTACCACGTGAAGAACAACGGTTTACTCCTCAACACGGCCCACTATCAACGGTAAGTGGGCTTCTTCCAACGGCCTTGCTTAAAATGTATTACCGCTGCAAGGGATAACCCTTCCAGTATCAACCGATAACAACCAGTTCTACAGTCATCTTCCCAGGCAGATATATACCTTTTGATATCAACTGGAAATTAACTTAAAAAACAAACTCTTAAGGCAGAGACGAAAGAGAAATTATATTTTGTTGATGCTCATGATTACATGTCAATATTCTACTTTGCTATAAAACATTTATTACATACGTTGCTGCAAATGCAAAATTATATTACGCCCAAACTTTTTGATAAAAATAGCAGGGGAAATAAACAAACATGATTTTGGTCCAAATGTGTTTTTTTCCCAAATAAAGCTTACTTTTAGAGAGGAAAGTCATAATAAGAATAAATATTTCCCGTTTGAGCAGGGGAATGGGGCCGTAGCTCCAAATAAGCAATACAAATCACTACTTTATAAAGCCCACTTTTACAGGTAGGCATATAAGTCCCAATATCAACCGATAACTCGGTTTTGCTTTGTAAAACCCATTTTCCCAGGTAGGTATAAAACTCCCGATATTAACCAATAACTTCGCTTTCTAAAGCCCACATTCGCAGGTATGTACATAAATCCGATATCATTCAATAACTTCGCTTTCAGAAGCAGACTTTTAAAGGTAGGTACGTACATCCGATATCATCCAATAACTTCGCCTTCTAAAGCACATTTTCCCAGGTAGGTATAATATTCCCCGATAACAACCTAAAACTTAGATTTCTAAAGCCCATGTGTATGGGTAGGTAAAATGTATATAATTTCCGCATTCTACCGATAAACAGCCTTGCTAAAGCCCACTTTCCCAGGTAGGTACATAACATATGATATCAACCGAGAACTACCCTTAGTAAAATCAACATTCACAGAAAGGTATATTACTTTCAATATCCTTGTTAAGTCCATTTTCAAATGTATGTATATTACTTCATATACCGACTAATAACTAACCTGTCTAAAGCTCACTTTTTCAGGAAGGTAAGTAACATCCTATAAAAGCAGATACCCAACCGCTATAAAGTCCTTTTAAGAGGTTGTTATATTACTTCCGATACAAGCCGATACCTAACCGTTATAAAGTCCCTTTAGTGACTTGTATATTACTTCCAATATCAGTCGATAACTATCCTTTTCGAAAATTTACAGGTAAGCATAGAACGTCCGATATCAACTGATACAAATCCTTTCAAAAGCTCACTTTAAAGGTAGGTGTTTATGTTCCGATATCAACCGATAATTGCGTGCACCCTTGTTTGCTTCTGTTCTTGTTGATGACACCCTGGGTTGTGTTCTACTTTTATCGTGCACGCATTTTAGATTGTACCATTTGATCGAAAAGGACGCAATGGGTAGCAGGGTGGTTCATAGAGGATTCTCCGATCCCAACCTGTTCGCGGCCCAGGTATGTACTGTTCGTGCACACGTAATAACGAACCATGTTTTCTGGTTGAACGTTCTCCTTGGACGTTCTTCCTCGTGACGCAAGTAGAAATTTCAGAATGACTTTCAAAGTAAATATATAATTTAAATTAAGCGCCTGAATTAACGATATGATTTGGAATTTATAACCGAACCCACTTATATGAAAGCCCTTCAAACACCGGCTTCATAGTACACATGTATTTTTAATACATCTTCGTCAACCAGTTCAAGCTTCTTACTGTCTTAACACGTTGATAAACAACTCTGATCGTAAGATCTATTGTCGAGGTCCTGGTTGTTAGAATCCTTGGAAATAAGGCGCCCTGTTTCAATGTCCTAGACTAGCGACCACAAAATCGCCGGTCTAACGATACAGAGTTGCAACCAACAACGTGGTCATCAACCGGTGTGCACGACTGTCACCCAGCGCTACACGTGGGCCATACCGCTGGAGATCATCTACATGACCCCCCTGCTGAGATGGAACCCCTACAACCTGCAACACGTGGGTAAGCCAAGTTTGTATGGGTTAGTGGGTTATACGTCTCGATGTTAATCTATATGTTCATTTTACGATTACATGGGTATAGGAGTGTGTGCACGTGTTTGTGGTACGTCATTGTGAGCAGGTGTACATTTTACTTAATAACGTTCTTGTGTGAGCGTGTAGAGGGTATGTCATTGTGTGAGAGTGTATAAGGTACGCTATTTTATGAAAGTGTATAGTGGACGACAGAGTAAGAGAATGTATAGAGAACGCTAGTGTGTAAACAGGTATAGTGTAGGCCAGTGTAAACGTGGTAAGGGTACGCCAGTGTGTGAAAGAGTAAAGGGTACGCCATCGTGTGACCGTGATAAGGGTATGCCAAGGTGAAAATATGTAAAGGGACGCCAGTGAGTAAAGGGGTATAAGGTACGCCATTGTGTGAAAGGGTATAGGGTACGCCATTGTGTGAACGTGTTAAGGGCATGCAAGTGTGTATAGTGTCTGTACGTTAAGGTATTTTTTATAGTGACATTGCTTATTTTGTGTTTACCTAAGTTCGTTTTTTTATGTTCCCGCTAATGATTTAAATACACGTACAGATGTTTCATGAACTTGTATTTTCCTTTTGATGAGTTATAATATATGTTGGATGTATATACACGCTACATTGTATATAGCTTGTACCAATAAATCCGAAACAGCATTTCTGAATCGACTCCCATATTTAACACGTCTATTTTACATAAATTATAACAGGCAAATACATAAAACACATGAGCACGAATAGCCCCAACTATGTTCAATGACCCGACTGTCAGTTTTTCTTTGCAGACGCCAACTACGTCCAAATGCCTCCTGCACGAAACGGGAACCCGAACCCCGGGCATGCGTACACCGTCACCCATAACAAGCTGTACTTTCGGACACCGGCGGAGCTCTTCGGTGACAGCAAGGCCGTCGATCATAGTGCTGCCGACACTGCTAAAGGTATTTGCATTTTAAAGTGTCGGTGGATCAGTTTATTAAAGGTTAACAAAACTCGATGAAGCGTCAAGTGATAAAGTTGTTAAGAATATGTTGAAGTTTTATTTAGGGCAGTAATTACAAAGGAAATTAATAATCTGTGATAGGAGTTTTGGTTTTAACATCTGTACATACATATCGAGCTGAACAGTCTTCCGTTCACCCCTCGATATTTGAATTTTATAATATATTTATGCTTGTGGCTCTATTGACGTCCTTTCTCTAACACAATGTGCATTTTTTGAAAAACATATGTCCATATCCAAAACATCGTTTATTTGGGGGTTTAAGGTGTCGTCGGCGTCCTAGATCCTCAGAGTCATGTTCGAAAAGTAGTGGCTTCCGGCACGAGAGTCATATTGCCCAATATAGAGGGCGTGGGCCAAATTCGCACGCGCTACCCCATAATGCCCTTCCATTCGGAAGGACAGCAGACGAGAAAAGAGCTAGACGCCTTAAAGGTATAATTCATTTAAGTTATTGGTATGATTTGGAACCGTAAACGCTCAGAAATAAGCGGGAACCAAATTTAAAACAAGCAAATTCTTTGAATGTATATCCCCCGCCGAATAAATTTTGTTTATTGATGGGTAGAGATGGATCAAGAGGACAATAATTGTTAATAACAAAGTGTACTTGGTTATCGGTTTTATGCATTGCAATTCTCCTCATTAATATCTTTACACACATGAAGTTTCATCTTGAAATCTTGTATATTATCTGGGATATAGCCTTGAAAATTGATAACATACAAAAAATAACAAAGGGCAATAACTCTTATTTAAGAAAGTGTATGGTAATGGTTCTTGTGCATGTCACGTATCCTCATATATATATTCACGTTGAAATCTTAAATAGTTTCCTGAGATATTGCCCTGAAATGTGTGTTACATCCTATAAAAACAGCAAATGGTAATAACTCGTATTTAATAAAATGGTTAAGGTTCTTGTACATGGCACTTCCCCTAATTGATATCTATACACCCAACAAGTTTCAGGTTGAGACTTTATATAGTTTCTGAGATATAGCCCTAAATAGTTTTTGACAGACGGACATCATACAAAAAACAACAACGAGAAATAACTCTTATTCAAGACAGTGTAGGTTTATGGTTCTTCAGCATGGACCTTCCCCTTAGAGATAATGATGTACTCCGCTTCAAGCGCAGGAAAATAGTTAGTGCAGTGTAGCATTAAGATATAAAGTAAGTCAACCCCGACTTAAGTTGCTCGATGTAATTTATTGTCCGGCAAGGAACTAAACATGTATCATGAAATATATTCTTTATTATTTACTGTAATAATAGCACTGAGCAAGTTTCACTTACAATGTGTTAAAATATTAAACTTTGAAAGTTGGCACAAGAGTTGTTTAATAAAAATTCAGAAAGTAGTTTTACTATTGATTGAATGTCTCCTTTTTCCACAGAAAATCTGAGATATATATACTTGTCCAATGGCACACTGTGCCCTGTGTTATACACACGTCACAGTGTGTCATACACATGACACAGTGCGCCTGCAACAAAAAAAAAATGCGCCCGACACAGTATTCTAAGTGCCGTTTTTAACAGGTGCTCAAATAGAATGTTCTTAGGTATAGAATATTTGTACCGTTAAAACAACTTTAAAATGTACAAAACATATAACAACATAATTATACCTCAAAGGAACGTTTTCTGCCTTGAATTGCATTTATTTCAAAACTTAAACAGTAAATTCAGATACAAAATGATGCTCATGGACTTTTAAAGACCAGCTTGACATAAGCTGCTTAGCAACGGGCACGGTAAAAATCAAGATGGCTGCCGTTGATTCTAAGAAACAAGTGTGACAATTCAAAGTCAAAAGCAATGGATGTTAACAATTCTAACTGTTAAAAATTGGCAGAAATGTGCACAATAGGATTAAATTGTGATAGCTGCTACTTATTTCATATGAATGATTAAATAATGACATTAACTTTAAGAAACAAATGTCGTTCTCAAACCGGAAGTAGGAACATTCTGACACTAACAATGGAGTAAAAATCGAAAGTATGAAGAAGGACTAATTCTAGCCTAAAGTAAAACATGTGATATTAGTGGCTGGTCTGTAATATATAATTGGTCAGCACTATTAATTATATGACAAGGCTAGGAAAAGCAACATGAATGAATGAACAATGGAAATAATTATGCTGTTGACAAGAAATTCCAGGTAACTAATTTCAATGTAACTTTTGATTCACTTTAAATAATGTACTTTGCACTGGGTTGTTACAATATATATACACACATGAAGTTTCATGTTGAAATCTTATAAAATTTCTGAGATAGAGACCTACAAAGTAAGTGAGAGAAAGACATCATTAAAAAAACAAAGGGCAATAACTATTATTTAAGAACGTGTAAGGTTATGGTTATTGAGAATTGCACTTCTCCGCATTGATATCTATCACCAAGGAAGTTTCATGTTAAAATTTTATATAGTTTTTTAGGTATAGCCCAGAAAAGTTTGTGACAGACGGACGGACTGACAACGCCAAAACTATATCCCTCCGTCCTCGTTGAAGTGATAATAATAATGTTGAGTATATATAGAAAGCTACTCCGTATTTTCCATAGGTATCGTAAGTTAACGTATGTTATTTTTGGTTATATTGGTAAACCTCAAACTAAATAAATTTTCCAATCGTGCCGTCGGTTTTTGCTGACGTGTTTCAAGTGTTGCTTTGAGCTGGTGCATGCCAAAGTAACACATTTTCGCGGGGTTTCGGTCTTCTACATACATATTTAATTAGGATTGATGCTTTATATATTACAGTATACCATCTATGTTCTATATAAGGAATTATAAAATTATATTTAACATCGGGAATTTAATAATAACATAAAGTTCAATGATAGGATTTGTGTGAAGTCATCTAAAAATACTGACAATAATAGATCATTTCACTTTTTTTATATACAAAAATAAAGGGAACCTATCGCTATTTTTATACATTTCCCGGAACAGGTCATGCGACCGCTTTCTACTTAATACCAGTCAGTTTCATTTGTACGTTGTGTTGACCCACCGTAGGACATGGTGATGAACATGGCTAAGTATGGCAGCCTGTTCGAGACTGAGCCCACCACCCTGGCATTGGCGAACCAGACCTACAACAACATGCCGCACTTACTTAAGGTAGCATGTCCTTGCAGATAAAATATATTATCATTAAAACGTAATGTGTTTTTTTTCTCCGTCTAATGGCAAGTGCTGAAGACATTTGCGGTACACAATGTATTCTCATTACGTCGTGAAGATGCAATTTTGTTTAAAGCGCATCACATATCTAAAGTGTGACATTCATATTGATGTCATATTAATTCACAAAATCTGCACAAATTACGTCAGAATAAGGACTAATTTGTGTAGGTTTTGGTGTCGTTTAACAATAGTATTTGTGTTCTTTGCTTTTGGCTACATACGCTTGTACTGTGTTCGAATAATAAAACACATGCTATGAATCCTTTAAGGTTGCCCCGACAAGACGTGACCCTCCCGGTTACCACGACCACGAAATCCACATCGTGCAGAGTGACCTTGACGACCTGAAGAACGGTCACACGATCCATAGCCTTCTCACCTCGGTGGAGAACGGGCACCAGCACAGCGTTGACATCTCCATGGATTCCCATGGTCACTTTGTGATGACGTCATGCGACGGGATGGCCCAATGCTGGGACGGCCATAGCAACCAGCTGACCTTAGATTTCTAAACCGCTCGGAGAAACGATGCAAATAAAACCAGCATTCATGAAGATCCTTAAGTTGTTATTTAACATAATTCTTATATCAGGCGTAAAAAAAGTGTTTTTTTCATCAACCTAACCGATCCTAATTTTTTTCATACAACCTGTACCTTTTTTGTGTTATTCAGATTAAGTTGTTGATCATTTTTGCTAAATTCTATCATATTCACTAAATAAGCAATTGAGTTTGTGATATTTTGCTACATTTCATCATATGCACTATTGAATTTAAATTTAAAAAAAATGTTAAATAGAGATTAAGAAGATTTCTTCCTGTCATTGCATATTCTTATTATATTGGGGAATCATTATTTAAAAAAAAAACGAAAGCAAGTAAAGCCGACTAACCTAACATATTGTTTCATCCGATGTTAGTGAAAACAAATGATTTTATTTTTTTGCCGCATAGTACTAAAGTCACCTCAACGTTTTGTTACTTGAATTCGGTATTTTCTGTTAATAGAACCGTTAAACATGGACCCTGGACAACCACAGTTTCTAAGAATTACATGTGTACTCAAGTTTTGGGAAAACATGCTGAGATTTTCGACTTTAGAATATTATGCCACTTGTTGGACTGAACCTTATTCTGAAAAGCATATTGCTTGTTTTATATACAGTAGTATTAAGGGCTATGACTTTTTTTTATTTTTCAATGTTTTATGTTGATAACAGAAGACAGCTATCCCCTTTCATGAAAATGTTTCGCATTATTTAAACGCCAAATAAAGTGTCACAGCAAGACCGATTGTGTTTCTAACGGTTGGAACGTCCGAACCGCCAATGAACGAAAATACATGACATCGTTTAATTTCAAAATGCCAAGTATATGTTATGTTAATCAAAATCCCTTTTCTATACAAAAAAAACGGTCATGGTGGTACACCTTGTCTACGTCTTGTACAAAAAACATGTATAAGAAACCATGTATATACCGAAACATTGTGAAATGGTTTATTTATGTGTGCGTGCGTGCGTGTGTATAATCTTGTGTGAGTTAGCGTTGTGATGTGTAGGAATTTAAACACAAGGCAGGTTAAGGGGAAAACTATGTCGATCCTTGAACGCCAGACAGTATTACAGAGGGGGTAATCACGGGATAGTCCTACTAAGAAAATTCTTACACGCTGATGTTACGCATGATAACGTCAAATATCAGAGGGCCGCGAGATAACACGTGATCTTCAACAGTCCTGCATTGATGATTCCAATATTGTTTTATTGATAGATCGTTTCTTTACCTCTGGTTAGGTCAGCGATTATCGTGTTATAATATAACGAATACAACACAATACTTTGGTTTGATTAAACATGTTCAATTTAATACTAAACATTACTAAATACGATGATTCACTCCAATCCTATTCACATCGTACTTGAGGGTTGTACCTTGTTTCGCCCCATCACTAATTCGCCCCATACTGGCTCGCCCCGCCTACAATTCAGTTCGCCCCATCAGGTTTTCACATCGTCCATCTGCGATAACCGATTCGCCCCATACATTAACTATCAGTGCCTAATATATTTACGACCTTGGTGAGAGGGCGTAAAAATATTATTCGAGTGCCTCGTTATCTTGAAACATTCGTCTGTAACGTTACATATCTTGGAGTAATAACGTGATAAGATCTTCCTGATTTAATGGATAAAGGGGAAGCGTTGGCCTTTTATTACGGGGTTGATTTCGGGGTGTTCTGTTATAACCTTTTCATACATTGATTCATGTTGAATTGAAGATATAGAGGTTAAAATTATATGATAATCGGATAATCCACGGACTCTAAATGAGAATTATGTTATATATGTCCCTGGACAATCCTAGTTACAAAATGTTTAAGAAAACACATCCAATTATTAAGTCCCATTGACAATAACGTCGTGTTCTACGAGACTTTCGTCATTAGAAAAAAAACTGTTTTTAAATAAATAAAAAGCCCGATTGCTATGGACATTTAATCAATAAACGTTAGAAAATTTGGAATAATAGGTCTCAGTCGAGATCAGAAAAAATCGGACATTAGCTTAAATGTCAGAAATCAACACGTTTTTTTTTTATTATTATTTTTGCATTGACACAAAGATTTTTTTTTATTTGTGGGCTGTATATTGGCAAATTAAGTCCATCCTAAGTAGATAGCCCCTGAGGAGCTGTCTGATCAGGATGGACTTGATTTGAAAAAAAAAACGACACAATGCGTCACTTGGGCAGAATGAGTTAACTATTAGGATACATGTAGCAAGCAAGCATGAACAAACAACTCGATGCGTATATTCATCAGTGTACAAATATATTTATTAAAAAAGCAACACATATGTATGGATGATGTACATGTATTGTCTGAAACCTAATCAAAATGAAAACATAAGATGATATAATACATAATATATATTAAGACTGGATATCACACGTGCAAGTCATCGAACTTGTTGCACCGATCTTCATTGGTCATTCATTCACTGGTCGAAATCCGCGCATGAACAACGACTATTTGAAGTCATTGAATTGGTCCCACTGTGGAGGAAACGTCGGACAGCAGTTGTGCTGCCGACATATCACCCTCGCTGTACAAGTCCCAGAACCGGAGGTTCCACTCGTTCTTTTGTTTGAACTTTAGTTTCTCCCGACGGTACATCGAACTCTCCGCCACCATGACCCGCGTGAGGGTAAACGGGTTGGCCTCGGCATTCAAGAGGGGAATCAGCTCGTAGAAGGGTGGGGTCGTCTCTCGGGCATGCGAGTTCATGCGACGATGCCACCCTTCGTTGTTCGTGCGCTTTGCGAGGCGAAACACGTTCCACGTGACGGGTGGGAACGTCAAGCGACGAGGTCAAGCGGCGTCATAGACAAAAACGAGGAAGTCGAGAAGGGAGCGAAGTCAAAGCTTCAATTAAATAGCAGATAAATTTTGCGTTACTGACAATTAGAGAAAAATTAAAAAGTATTTATTCTTTCAATCGTAACAAATATACCGGTAAATCTATTTCTATATAATTAGTTTACGTATTTAAGTAAAACAATTATTTACAGTAGCGTGTAACCAAACCACGTGAATTTTACAACTTTTTTTTACAGAAACACATAAGTCTTCTGTCAAATGTTTATTTCGAATTATCGTTAATCCGAAGTTTTTTTTAAAGGTCCCGACAACTTCGATATAATTATGTTAAAATGTATATGTAATTGTATTTTGTTTATGAACGCTAAATGGACACCTAAACACAGATAAATTGACCACTCGCCAGCTGTCAATCAAACTCACATAATAATCAATCAGATTATGTTTACTGCGGCCACATGGTCCGACAAACAAAGATGTCGGAGTAATGGAATAAGCGTTTTATGAAAACACAACTTAGTAGGCGGAGCGATCGCGTATGTGGCGACTGGTCAATTGATAATGGGGCGATCTGATAGGGATCGGGGGCGATAAGAAATATTGGACGGGGTGGATCGGTGGGCGAGTCGGTATTTTCAGCATGGGGCGATAGTGCGTCGGGGCGAATCGTCTGGCACCCCGTACTTGACAATAATACCAGCATAGCAAAATTAAACATACCAGTTTCCATAGATGACACAAAATGCCTCGCTTCTTGGTTTGTTATGATTACTTTCGCGCTCGCGATATAACATATAGACATTCTTTGCTTAATATAAGGAATATTTGTTTTCTCTCTAAAACAATTCCAATGCTTGACCATTCTGCTACATCCGGGCTATCCATGATGAATGTTTGATACACAACTCACCCTTTTCATTGACTACGTTATGTGTTAAATCAAAAGCACTTGATCACACAAAAAACTAATCTTTTAATTAACAAGAGAGACAACGTTTACATCAAAGTGATAAGCGTGATATTGTTAACATGATTAACAATTACACAATGTATCGAGAAAACCAATTTCACACAGACCATATTCTTATGATTCACAGGTTCATTTTATTTACCAAAAAAAATCAACACACTCACAATACCAGGGAAAAAATCAATCACGTGTTATACACAATTAATTGTTAATCAAAAATAAAACAGGATCGATACTAAGTAAACAATTTGAGAACTCAGATCAATGCATTGGTGTCTAAAATATTGCTTTCCAGTAATGTCCTGATTTAGCTTACATAAATTTGAAGCAATAATTATGTGTATCTGTTTTGGATGACAATGGAATCTTAACATGACTCGCATCCACCCAAACATCACTACATTTTTTTTTTTTTTTTACATTTGGTTCTTGAATCACGTTTATTAGATGATGTCAGACATATATACTGTGAGTGTCGCCATAATGGATAAGGCATTAGTGAAAACATGTCCATCTTTGAGACTGTCAACATAATGCAGACAACACTGAAATCTAGACATGTTCGGAGGATTATGTATCTAACACCAAGTGTGAAGATGAATGTGATGTAAAACAAACGTTACTTGGAATCAGAAATATAAGTTGTATTCGTAGAGTACAAGAAAACAAAAAGTTAATCTCCATTGGCCTATAACTGAGATGAAACAGAGATCTGATTGATATGTTGAATATGCATGGAAAAGAAAGTTCATCTCGACAAACGGTTCTGGTTCCTATGTTAAATAATGTATGTGTACATGTATAGTATACAGTGCAGAAAAGCAATCTAAATATGTCTTGTATCAAATCATACATACACTGTATGGTTCCGGTTCTTATGTTAAATAATGTACGTGTACATGTATAGTATACAGTGCAAAAGTGCATTCTAAACATTTTTGTATCAAGTTTGGTGAGTAAATGCTTATTATGCTATGTAAATTATGCAAATATTTTATATTATGTCTGTCACAGGTACCTTTAAATGAATGAAATACTTGGCAAACTACAGTTTAAGTGACCAGTTCAAACCAAACGTAACATGATAATCACTATGGAGCATGTTCCACTTCACAATGATGTTCAAGGTCAGCAGAGGTCCAGAAAACGCGCTTGCACACCGGGCATGGGAACTTCTCCATCTTATGAACTCGCACCATATGCTGATAGGCATTGCCCTTGTCCACGAATGCCTTGCTACAAACCAAACATTTATGGTCCTTCGCATCTGTATGCGTGCTTATATGTCGCTGCAATTTGTCGGCAGGGAATACCTTTGTACATACTCCACACTGTTTCACGTAAGGGGATTTAGATGCTAAGGCTTCTTCAAGGTGTTGCGCTATAAGGTGTCTTGCAAGGGTGAATGTCCTATCAAACAACGATTGACAGAATACACATCGAGCTTTGGACTTCTTAAATGCCGCACTTCCATAAATGTGTCGTTTCCGATGATGCCCTAATGAGGAAGAATTATAAAATTCTGTACCACACATGTCGCAGACAAACTTCTTTTCTTTTGTGTGCCCATTCTCATGATCCCGCAATATGTATTCGTTTTTTAGAATTTTTTCACAGAACCGACACTTGTATGTTGCCTTAGATTTGCATTCGTTGTGAGACTGCTCATGTCGGGCTAAAGCGTTCTTCTCAATGTAGCACTTCCCACATACTTGGCATTGGTGTTTCGCTTGATAATGGGTCTTCCTTCGATGCTTGCGAAGCTCAAGACTCAATTCAAAGACTTGATCACAATATTGACAAGTGAACGCCTTTTTTACGTTCATTGTTTCATGTTTTTTCATGTGAGTAGCAAAACTAGCCTTGCTTGTGAACTTTTCATCGCACTTGTTGCAATTTTTTAATTGATCAAAGTGGCTCATTTTCTTATGATTTCGGAGAAAATATGCTGAAGCGAAGCCTTTTCCACATAGAGTACAGGTCAGGTGTTTTGGTGAATGCTTTCGGAGCTTGTGCGTCATCAGTGAAAATTTTCCACGGCATTTTTGGTGGCAAATCTGAGAACAAAATCAGACAATTATAAACTAATTGCACTAGCTGCAATACATGTACAAGAGGAGCTCATACAAATTAGCTCTACGGTGAATTTTATGCAAGAATGTATAAGGACCGGGCCAAGATGAATATTTTAGTTCCTGTATCTGAATCTGATTCTCTGACCCATTTTTACTCCTCTTTCAGTTTCAAGAGAGGGGACTAGGTATAGATTACCCCTGCATCTGTCTGTCCAGTCTCTCGGTCATCCCTAAAACCAGATCATGCGATTTGTAAAAAAAAAAAAAAATGAAAATAATTGGATGAAATTTTACCTAAAACTTATTATATGTACCAAGTTTGCTGATCCCATTCTTGTAAATGTTTCTAGTTATTACCATAGAAAGTGGTGTTCATCATTATATTAAAGCAACCTAACATTTGATATTTGTAAAAAATCAAAATGTAGTTCATAATACTAACATCGCCCTCACATAAGTATACCAAGGTTAATGAGAATACCCCCATTTATATATATTTTTTTTTTTTTTTAAATATTTGCAAGTAAATCTATTATTTGGTAACAGTCTCATGACCTTTGACCTCTTTAGAAATAAAATGACATGTATCAATATGTTATTACAATTAAATCTGCACACCAAACATTGTGATAAAATGTTATATACTTTTCAAGTTACATATGTATTTCAGTTTATGTTGACACAAATATGAACAGAAAAAGGGATGGACAGATAAATGAATGGCAAAACTAACACCAAATGTACGAAGCAAGTTTCATGATCAAACCTTACCGGTATTTAGTTTTAAAGTTGTAAGAATACTAAGTTCTCTCTATTTTAAGCAATTGTGACCTGACTTTTGACTACAGGTGAAGAATAAATGTAATACATAATCCTAACATTGCCATTTATTAGTATACAATGTTTCACCACAATACTTGTGGAAGGACAGAGTGTCTGTAAAATATGGTCCCCTCAAGTGAAACACTGGTATGGGACTAATAAATTAAAGTCTAATTAAAATAAGTTTTTCAAATGCTGATATGCTTCCCATCTTTAATGCAGTCCGCACAGGCTTATCAGGGACAACACTTTCCGCCCGAACTGGATTTTTCTTAAAACTTCCTTTACACAAAAAAATACAATAAAAGTGGAACGTGTCGTCCCTGATTAACCTGTGCGGACTGCACAGGCTAATCTGGGATGACACTTTATGCACATGCGTACCTCACAATCATACACTTTACTGCTGCTGCCCTTCCCATGGCACTCGTCCTTATGGACGTCAAGGGACACCCGACACGGGAACGTTTCCTTGCAAGTCTCACATGGACGTGCTTCATGCCTTCGTACCACGTGCCTCCTCACGGAGAACCGTGTGGAAAATGTTTGTATGCAGTCCTGAAAAATAAATAAGGAATTTCTGATATATTTTCAAGTTGTTAACTAGTTTTTGTATAAAGACAATATTTTAGTTTGTAAAGGTCGGTATTACAACACAAAGGTGCGGGCTAAACAATTTATTTAATTTTGGAATTACCTTTTTTAAGTGTTTAACTATAAATTTTTCTCCTTTGTCTATAGAAAAATCAGTGCATGACCTTTAATAATACTAAAATCATGTTTGTACTTTTCACAATAAAATTAATCAACGCTATTTAATCAGGACTTCCCTGGCTGATAAGGTTCTTGAGGACATTCTTAAAACAATTGGGCCATGGGCCTAATCTGAGATGTAAAGGTACTAAACTTTTCTGAGAAGGTGGAGTGTAAAATATGAAAACATTTAATTCCTAGGCACATTTTCATTTTCAAACTCGGCTGAGATATCATTAGAACAAATGTTCTGACAAGTTTCATGAAGATTTGAGTTGAAATGTGATTCAAGCTTTTTCTTTAATATGACCTAGGTTTTTTTTAATGACACATCACCCAGTTTCAAACTCAGCCCAGAAATCATAAGGACTAATGTTCTGACCAAGTACAATGAAGATTTGACTAAACATGTGACATGTTAACAAGCTTTTTCTGTAATTTGACCTAGTGAACTAGTTTTTGATCTCATGTGACTCAGTTTTAAACCAGACCAAGATATCATTTGCACAAATGTTCTGACCAAGTTCCCTGAAATAATGACAAAAAATATGAACTCAAGAGTATTAACATTATTAATATTATGATAACAAGGACTTAGATAACTGTTGACAACAGAAGACATAAAACAGACAAAAGGCGATCACAAAAGCTCACCATGAGCACGTTGTGCTCAGTTAAGCTAAAAAATAATATGAAGTGATTTCTTTAGAAAATGAAAAATATTGCTTTTCTCTTAAGTGTAAGATTAAGACACTGATTTATTTGACAAATGGCAGCGAAAGACACATTATTCTAGAACAAGTGATGTGTTTGTCAAACACTATGCCCCCTTTTGAGCGATTTTGACCCATATATTTGACCTTTGACCTTGAAGGATGACCTTGACCTTTCACCACTCAAAATGTGCAGCTCCATGAGATACACATGCATGCCAAATATCAAGTTGCTATCTTCAATATTGCAAAAGTTATGTCCAAGGTTAAAGTTTTGGGACAGACAGACAGACACACACATACAATGACAGATGGACAGACAGACAGACAGGCCAATAACAATATACCCCCTCTTCTTCCAAGAAAGGGGCATAAAAATATTCTTCAATGGTAATATACTACTTACTCTGCAACACATTTTACTGCTAGATAATCTTGTGGTCAACACTTCTCCTGCACCACACTGTATTTTTGTTACATTATTTTACCTAGATCCACTTTCTTAAATTGTAATATGATCACTTTCTATACATAACTGTAACTTTCTTGACAATACAACTTTTTACACTTACCTTCATGGGGCACGGATATGCAGATTTCTTTCCTTGTTTTGTCTGTGTTTCTGAAATCTGTGACAATGAGAATAATAAAATTACGAAAAAATACCTAGCTCCACAAGTACAGGTACGCAAAATATATAAAACAATTCAAATAACTGTTCAATCTATTAAAAATGAAAATCTTGAAAAAAAAGAAACTACAATAAACAAGAAGAAGACTAAAGGCACAAAGCCGCTCACATGTAACCCAAAGGAAATGAACTGTTTTGATCAGCTTCTGTGATGTTTCAAGAAACATTTCAGAATTCCGCAAAGACATCATTTGAACACAAATTCTGAGCTAGTTTTATGATATTGGGAAAAAAAATGTGGCCTCTAGAGTGGTCATAAGGCATCCAGTTACTTTGACCCAGTGACCTAGTTATTGATGCCACATTATCCAGTTTCCAATTCGGCTGAGATTCAATTGGAGAAAATGTTCTCACCAAGTTTCATGGAGATTGGACAATAAATAGAGTGTTCGCAATCTTTTTCTTTAATTTGATGTAGATACCTAGTTGTGAAATCTATGTACCCAGTTTCGAACTTGGTTGAGATACCATTATGACAAATGCTATGACCAAGTTTCTTGAATTTTGGGAATAAGTGTGGTTTCTAGAGGGTAAATAAGTGTTTTCTTTAATTTGACGGAATAACCTAGTTTTTGACTCCACATGACCCAGTTTCGAACTCAGACCTGATATCATTGGGACAAATGACCAAGTATCATGGAGATTGGGTAGGGTAATAAATATGGCCTCTTTAGTGTTTAAGCTTTTCTTTAATTTGACCTTCTAACATAGTTTTCGACACCATGTGACCCAGTTTCAAACTCGGACGAGTTATCATAGAGACAAATGTTCTGACCAAGTACCATGAAGATTGGAATTAAATGTGGCCTCTATAGAGTTTACAAGGTAGATGTTGACGACACACTACGGAAAAAAGATAATCACAAAAGTTCACCATGAGCATTGGGTGCTCATGCGAGCTAAAAACAAAAATCATTTAATACATACAAAAAAAAGGATTTATAGCATTTATATTTTTATTCACACATCTGTACTGATACTGTACTTTCATGAAGACAAACCTTTATTAGGGGTAATAATATATATTAATTCATAACTGATTTAAGGCTTACTTAAGTTTTTGGTACTGTAATGCGTACATATCCCAACACATGACAATTTTAAAATGGCATCAAATGCTGAAAGATATAACCTCTGAATAAAAGATGTCTTCCAATTTGCCTGAAGTCAGATCCTGACAAGGTTCACTTTTTTCTTCTATCTTCACGCTAGGACAATCAAGTATACCATTTTCTGCTGGCATTGTCTCTTCAGTGTCAAATAGAGAGTCTGTTCCATCAGGACCTGGTTCTGTGATGACACCCTGTAATGGTGTCTCCACATCGCTAGATTCAAACCCAGAACCGAGCGTATCATTGGAGCAATCATCAACCAACGATGTACTCACAACGGTTTCTTGGTCCTTTCTTTTTGCAGAATATGAACTTGCACCTATAACATAAAATGATTTTTTTACAGACAGGGGTCTCGCTAGAGGGCGATTTATTTGCCCAGGGAATATTAATCTCAAACATTAATGTCATGAAGGCGAAGTGACTTGTCCTCCTTATCGCTGAAAATTAACAAGGAAGTAAAAAGATTCTGAACATAACTTTTTTTTTGTAACAATTGTTGTTTTATTTTGACACCTGTCTCTAGAAAAAAATAAAATAAAAATAAAAGTACAATCATAATCTACAATCAATGACAAATAAGAAATATGTAGGTTTTATACACGTAACATGTCTTGTTATAAATGAAATGCAGCTTTTAAAATCAACCACCCTTTTCAGCCTCTATTATAGAAATTAATTCAGCAGTAATGAGGCTTATAAGTAATTACATAAATAGCAAGTGAAGTGTTTAATATATTAATTAAACTCATTTAAAAACATCAATAACGCAACATTACCACTTAAGTGTGTGTTTGTATTTGTAAATGTTGTCCCCCAAAGTGCGAAATGAGAGTTGTTTCTTATAATGATAATTGGCATGGTGTAATGAGGGGTGTACATAAAGTGAAGAGTTGATTGAACGCTGAACTGAAACACCTTCTCCTTTAAGTTACCTAACTCCTAAAATCCCTAATTTCAGCTGAAGGAGAAGTCACTCTCAAATTTGAACCTAGGCTGAGCCCTGTAATTTATCTTTTGAAGCAAAATATATGTAAAACTAAGATCTATGACGCAAATGTACAATTTCTCCCAAAGATGTAACCATTTCTCCCTATTTTGGCTTTAGGGAGAAGTGACGTCTCCCTAAATTTTTAGCCTAGCTAGACTCCTGACAGAAATAATTTATTGAATAATAATAATAACCTTGAAACCTGTTTTGAAAGTAGGAAAAGTAGGTCACTGTTATAAAGGTTAGAAAAAGTATGTACCTGAACGGCAATTTAGCTACTCACAAAAATTAAGAAAATTCCTTCCAACATCTGGATTGAGCAGCAGAAATTTCTTCCCTGCACTGGTTCCTGAACTCTGGACTTTAAAGGGGACCGACTTCTTCACTAATATCAGGGCAGCATGGATATCCAGAGTTTCAAAAACTGAAAACTGTACATTAGAAATCAAAGTTACCACAAACCTAGAATTTTCTTGAGTCCATCTAAAATGATATAGCAGGAAGATATTGAGTTACCTTTGACTACTATAGATTGATTTAAATGCATGTGGACATACATGCAAAATAAGTCTCACTGGAATTTTTGAACTCGCAAGAAAACAAAATAATAGAATTAGTGAAAATAAAACACACAAAATAAAACCAGTTCCCGAGTACCAGAATACTGTAAATACTCTATGTTAAGATATTTATATACACAAACATAATTATACCAAAACGATAATTTCTTTTTTACACACAGATCATTCTAGAATAACCATGTGATGCTTCTCTGTTGAATTTGTCATTTACTGTTTAACAGAAAAAGATTTCCCGCGAAAAAGAAAAATTGGTTGTACCTGAAGTGAATGCCGAGTTGGGGCCTAATTCTATAATAGGGAGTTTGACCTGTACGGGTGTACATGTACCACCATTATCATGTCGCCATTTCAAAAGGCATCAATCAATACAAATGTCAGCAATTTTTTTGCCCAATTGGGAAAAGTACCGGTACCAACCCAATTGGGAAAAATGTGTGCGAAAAACCCTGACATTGGGAAAATAAGCGTCGTGGAGACTTCATATTGAGAAATTGGTGTATTAGATTTTTTGCTCCCAAATACTTAAAAAAAAAAAAAATTGATAACTTAGTGTTGTCAAGTTGTCAATATTGTATTAACTTAGGTTCAAGCCATAGAGCTGCATAGGGAAACTAACTAAATGTTGCATTTTATTTATAATAAAAAAAAAAAAAAAATTGGAAACTTTCAATTGGGATTTTTTTTGACAGCAATTGGGAAATGTGTAGTTTTTTTCTTATTGGGAAAGTGCCGTTTTCCGGTACTTTATAAAGAAGGAAAAAAGGCGTTGAATATTCCAAAGGATTCATGTACTGTCGGATAAAGCATTAATGTATTAGTTTGAAATAGGATAGGATATGTGACAAATATGAGACATTTACTGCACTGCATTAATCGGATTTCAAACAGGTGTGTAGAAATAAATTAGGTTTGCTAAAACTGAAATGGAAGGTTGCTTTTCAGGTATTGTTTAATAATGAATTGATATAAGATTAGGGCGAAATGAATTTCTCTCAGCTCTTTGAACAAAGCGAAGTTATCTAACTTTAGGGGAAACTATTGCCCAAGTAGCCTGCTGGGCCGACCCCTGATAAATATATCCCTAATGTGCAAATTAAAACAAGTTATGTGATATGCTGTGCTTGCAGAATAATTATAAGTTTCAAACATGTCAACGGTTTAGAAAATGTGTAAGTTTTTTAGAAGGACAACGCAGAGTATTCAGAATTTGAAAATATGCTAAAAATATACATCACATATCTCTCGAACCTCTGTAAGATGCCATCTTAGATGGATTAAATCGTCGATCCAAAACTTCAGCTTTTGATTTGATAACATTTTTTGTAAAGTTTTTGTTGTTAGCATTTCTCCACAGACCACAATGGTATTGTGTTCGTATTGTTAGGATATACAAGTATTATGTTGATTGAACTCGATTTTATAAACATACATATTTTTTTACATGGTTTTTGATTTTACGAGGAAGAATTCGAAGCTGTACGTATGAACTCATAAAAGCTCAAACAGTCAAGAAGTGATGCCTCACACCGTCGAAAAAAAAACAGCCAGGCAACACGAGCATAATTTGTTCTGTTCTGTTCTTGTGTCTTCTAGGGAATTTCAATAGCTCTGACAGC